>JACEGR010003994.1:0-94628 GCA_014170235.1 Listronotus bonariensis | reverse complement strand
TTATATTATTATTATTATTATTATTATTATTAAATTACATTTTTTTAATTTGTGATTTAAACCATTACTTTTAATTTTGTAATAAAGTAAATGTACACCACTGGACCATTATGAGAATGGTCGATCTTTAAGAAGCTCCCATCTGGTTCGTTTCAACAACCACCTTGGACTGAATTAACCAAAGTTGGCGTTATTTACTACAGATGTAATAAAATATCTCTAATACATTTTTTCAGCCTTGAGTATTTTATCAAATACAATTGGGTATTACAAACCCATATGTTTATTTTTTGTATTTTAAAAGTTAAATTAAATTATTCCATAAGGAAAAACTATAAGCATTTGCATATGACAGTGTTATTTTTTTCAATAGCTGTGATCAAATTTTTAAAACAATGAAGTTTGTGAACCGATTTAAAAACTTATTTTCTTATTTGAAAGAGTGCAAATCTGCAGCCAAGTCAGGATCGCAAGAGAGAAAGGTACTAGACCTATTGTTTTCTTTCTGCCGTACGGTGTTTGTGCGGCAAAGCTGCCTCTAGACTGGTATATGCTCAAACATCACGGGTGCATTCAGAATCGAAAACCTTGGGGTAAAATTTACCCTTTTCACCGAACTGAAAGGAAGACTACAGTAGAAAGCACAGGGACGTGTAATTTGATTGATTGACATTAGGAGGGTCATTGGAGGGTTAGTTCTGACTAGTTAAATCTTTTTTTTCTAAAAAATATTTAACAAACCAGAACTAACCATGACCCCTGTAATGTGACAGTTTTGTATGACCGTCTGTAAACAAATCGAATTACACGTGCTTGTGCTTTTGACTGTAGTCTCTGAAAGAGGTAGGAGAAAATGGCCTAAAATGACGTACTTTAAAAAATTTTGCCTATATTTAAAAAAAAAACAAATAATGGGATTTATGATGACAAATTGTAAAGTGCTTTTATAACTTATTCTTAGTTCTTACTTAAGCCAGCTTCAACTAATTTAGCATAGAAAAATATAACGACTATTTTTAATACTGTCTCAAAGTATGTCATTTTATGGATGGTGTCAGATAAAATGACACAATAGTTTAGGCTAAAACATAACATTAAATTAATTTAAAACTTTTTTTTAACATTTAACATTTATAATATGAAAAGGTATGTAAATAATCATGACTGTTTTTTAATATAACAATAAAGTTAACAGAAAATATCTTCGTTCTAGGGAGACTAAGCGCATTCAGCATGGGCCCACTTTGAACAACCTTGGGGTGTAGATTTCACTTTATATTTACGAATAATCAATATATCAAGAAAAAAGTTCTTTACGTCAACGAACACGATAAATTAGTATGTCATTTTACACTTATTACATGTATGTCATTTTACCCAACGACAATTTATCAAACATGCTTAAATTTTGAGATTATAAAGAATGCTAGAGTAATCATATATATATAAATAAACATAGCCAAAATATTGTGTTTCAATAAAAAATACAAAATGTATAACAAAAATATGTAACCTTGCAAAAATACACAACTTTTAAATTGATTAGAATTATTTTGCGGTTAGTGAATAGAAAATTAAACCTGAAATGTCGTGCAAAAAAATTCAGGGACATGCACCTTTACTTTAATTTCGAAACTAACTGCAGTGATCATATTACGCTTCAACATGTTTAAGGGGTCGCTGTTAAGGCAGGAAATTCAAAAATTATGAAGTGTGTCATTTTACCTAAATATGCCATTTTAGGCCAGTTTTCCCTATTGGTAGTGTTTCTTAGTGTATGTTTTTCAAATATAGAGATAGAAAGCAAAAATAAACTAAAAAGCGAAAAATGAACACCTTATTAAAAACATAATCCAATAAATAAATAAAACTCACCAAAAAGTTTAAAATAATAAATAAGAGAAAAATAAGTCGGGTAATAACATATGCGCTAAATAACTAAACAAGCAAAAGCTTTTTAAACTTTAATACCGTATGTTATTAATCGACATGTTTTTATGTTTTTAAATTAAATAATTATTTTTTTACGTTTTAGTGAGTTTTAGTTATTTTCTTGGGGTCGGATTAATTTTTTTCAAGTGCTTGCTTGCTTGATTTTAAACAAAAAGTTTATATAAACGTGAGTTTGAAAATTCTTCATTGGCAAGATATTAGGATTAAACAAAAAAGATTTTTTATAAATATCCCAAATATTCTTAACCAAATTAAAAAAATCTTTTAATTTCAGAAAATATTTACCTTTTTCTGAGTTAGTCAGACTTCGAGTTATCTACAAATGAAAAGGTTTTTTCTTTCTCACAAAAAATAAGATTTCCAAAAGCCTCAATTGAGGACCGCGTCACTTCAAAATCGATCTTTACTCTGCGAGAAATTTATTTTGTTTTGTACAGGGGCTCCAAAAAATACAAAATTAGAAAATGGACCAAGAGAAAACTGCCTTTATTTTTAATAATTCAGCAAAATGTCAAATATAAAAAAATTTAGATTTGAATAAAGATCCCAAAGCTAAAATTTTACATGAAATATACAATTTTTTTTTCGAATCATATTTTTTTTATTTGTTTTAAACCTTTTTACCTGGTTTTAATAAACAACTTATTTATTGTCAAAGTTTTTTCAAATATATTTAAATACAAAAAAATGTAAAAATTAAATAAAAAGGGTGTTAAACATGAATAAATAAAAATATTATACTAAAAAAATGTTTATTTCATATAGAATTTTAGATATAGGATCTTTTTTCAATTCTAAAATGTTTTGTTTTTGACATTTTGCCAAATTTTTAAAAAGAAAGGCGGTTTTCTTTTGGTCCATTCATTTTCACATTTTTTACTATTTGGGGCCCCTGTACAAAACAAAATAAAATTCTCAGAGTGAATCTTGTTTTTCTAAGAACCAAAAGCAGGTGCCATACATGACTTTCTTAAAAATTTAAATAATTGGTCCATTTGGCCTTTTGTAAAGTACTGGGTTAGTAAAAAGTACTGCAACTCTTAAATAACTTTAAAACTGCTAAAGCTGCATTTACAAAATTGTGTATCTTAAAGGTATTGGGCATAAAGAATTTAATAGTAATATAGGCACCGCTGCCAAATTTCCCTATTTTGTGCTACACGTATCTTTTTCGTTTTTTTAATAGAATATCCCATTTTTTTTGACTGCAATAAATTTTGCAGACTAAATTTAATATATCCACAAATTTTCAAAATTCCACTTTTACTAACTGCTAAGATATGACAACACCACATTTTAGGTAAAAAGTTCATATGCGCTCAAATATCTCTAAAACCCCTTAAACTGCATTTATAAATTTTGGCATTCAAGGGTTTCTGGGCAAGTAGAATTTAACAGTGATAATGTCATTGTTGCCAATTTTTCAAGTTTTGAGCTACAAGTAATATTTTTGGAATTTTAAACAAAATGCTCAATTTCTTTTAATTGCAATAAAAGCAGGGTGCCAACTTAATTAGGGTATCAAATTTTTAACAGTTACCAAGATATGACAACACTGCAGTTCAATTAAAAGTTGACAACAATGCTAATTTCACTAATCAATTATGCATGCAAAAAACCCTAAATAACAAATTTTGTAAACAAAGCTTTAAGGGTTTTAAAAATATTTAGGCCTTAAATAACTTTTTACTGACAAAATTTTGAAAATTTAGAAACATACTAAATTTGATACGCCCAATTTAATGCAATAAAAATAAGTGGGGCATATATATATATATATATATATATATATATATATATATATATATATATATATTTAAAATATATTTTCTTAAACTTTTATGGAGGAGGTGGGGACTAACCGCTACAGATGTTTTATATAAAAGGCTTTTAAAAAGTATAGTATTTTCTCCCATACAGGGAAATTCCAATTATTCAATTATTAATGTTTTCATTTCTATTTGAAGTGGCGTGGCGTCTACATACATAATATACGATAAAACCTATTAGGTATGTGTTGCCATATTATTTGTTGGATCGAACCACTTGACTTTTAGTACGTATTTGCCGCCCATATTTGGTTTTTAAATGTTTGTGCTTTGCTAAACACCTTTTATCTAAAAGTTGTAGAATTTTTAAATGTGCATGTCCCAAAAATATTTAGCAAATCTGCAAATAAGATTGATGCTATGAATTTGCATTGGAACGCGCCCTCAGTTCAGTATACACACATTCGCACTTATTCGCAAAATCCCTTTCAGTTCAGGTAGGATCGAAGACCGGACTGACCGTGTGTATGCCCATTTTTTGGTGTATACAGTATACAGTGTCCCAAGAAAAAGTTATTGATAACAAGTTAGTGTGACATAATAAAGATAGTTGCCTAATATCGGATAGTGATGATTTCCTGAAATCTGTAATCTGATAATGAAAAATCTCTCTGCAGTTCAATATGGCGCTAAATCCAAGCCACAGAATAATATTTTAATGCTAATAATGAAAGATAGAGGGCGGTAGATTCACTTTTTAAACTATGGAACGAGTTTTTATGTGTGCTGAAAAAACTTAGCTTATTTTTATTTCTAAATTCCAAAAATCGCCCAATATTGTTTCATTAAAAACAAAATAAGATTTAGCATTTTAAATATTAAGATATTGGCCATAAGAAATACCCTGTATAAGATCTAGTAAATTAATCTCTATCTAGGAATTTATTGTGTTATCCTTAGTATTTTAAAACACCTAGCTAAGGATTATTAGTAACTAATTTGTTATTGTTTTTAACTAATTTTCAGATTTTCTGTTTTTTTTGTATTTTAAATGTTTAAAAAGTCACTAACTATTACAGTTTCCGTTCGTCCTCGGTCGTGGTAGGACGTTGGAAGAGAGTCCATGCGGCTCTCACGTGGTATCGTGCATGGAGGATGTAAAAGACGTCCTGGTGCCCCGAGGAAGATGGGAAACTCACAGCTGAATTTGAAAAGGCATCTTTATTCTGGATCCAGGCGCTGTGAGTGAAGATTCCTATAACCTGATTTTTTCTATTTGGCGTGCTGCACGAGGTGTTTTCCAATGGCGGAAAAAGGAGGCGGGCGTCGCGGGGGTCAGCACTGAAAGAAACCGTTATGCGCGATACCAGTAGCAGTTCCAGGGATGATGGCCGAAATTCATGCCACTTCATAATTTCGAGATAAATAAATAGCGAAAGAATCCGGAATTTCTGGGAGCTATGAGCTCGACTATCCAGATTTTCCCCGAATGAGCTGGTAAATTGGACCGAAGGGACCAGAGTCAAGGATAAAAAACAACCAACACTAACCATTAACCATAGTTACTTAATACACTGAAAGAAAACAGTTAATTAAACTACCTTTCAGTTGCTTCATTAAACAACTGTACCAAATTTTATCCTATCCGGCGTTGAAATATAACGTTTATAAAATATGGGTTTTTGTTTAAACTTTAACGCCCTGTAGCTTAAAAAAGAGCAAGTCCGGACATGTGTGCGGAATTTTCAAAATATAATTAAGTTGCTGCTTAATTAGTTCTTTAATGCTATTTAACAACTGGGTTAATGATAACTATAATTTTTAACAAAAACTATTTTTTTAAAATATAAGTTTATTTTAAGACGGAATAATTTAGTCCTTACACCAGTGGTTTCCAAACTTTTGTACTTGCGCCCCCTTTAAAAAAAAAAATTGGTGCGCCCTCTTAATTTCTGCCCTTCGCTACGGCGCTCGAATTCAAACACGAAAGTGAGGTGTTTTCGTTCCAGCAGGAGTATGGATTCATTTTTTGACTCCTATTTGACTTGCTTGGTTTGTATTCGAAAATGATATTTTGGAAACAGCTGCATGCCCCCTTGCAACAGACTCGCGCCCTACAGATTGGAAACTTAGGCTTTATACGGTAAATATTATTGTGCCAATATTAATATTGACTAATATATTAATTGTATAAGAAGAACATTAAAATAATAATATTGATAGCAATATTTTCCAAAAAAATAAAATCAGTCCAATTTGCATTGTAAGCCCGTCAATATATTGAGGCACGTTAATATTATCGACGTAATTAAAATTGGCAAATCAATTCTTTATTGCTGCTTTATTAAAATTAACATCTTATTAATTAATAATTATTTCAATAATATCGGTTGTGTGGGTGTACTCAAAGAATTGTGTGTAAAATTTAAACCCAGGCAATATCTTGTGCTGCTAACTAAGTTCCATGATTTGTAATATTTGCAAATTTTAGTAAAAACAATATATTTATCTACCAAATAAAGTCATTAAAATACCCCTATAAATTAAATCAATAATAAAAGGTTTTTCTATACATATGTATCCATGTATATTTATGCGCAGGCACTTAATAGAGTAATGTGTTTATTTTCTACGGTAAAAAAGCTCCGTAATCCACTTACCCTTAATATCGACAACCGAATCACATCTCTTTAGCAGCCAATTAAACTCCCTCTTACTCACACTGATCTATCTTTATAAAAAAATTAAGTTGAATGCTTGCCGGCTAAATATACATTTTATTAGGATCCTTCAACATTTTCTATTTATTCATTTCGTTTTTAGGGAACCCTAAACTAAAAAAGATACAATTTAAACTGCTAAGTGTACACGTTTTTTGTTCCTTTGATGGTCGTTCAATAGGACGGAGGTAAACGGGGCGCGAAAATATCTCTTTTACCTGCACGCCTGTAAGGTTACGTTTATATCATAGGTAAATGGGGCGCCAGGAGGGGTGTGGGTCAGGGCAGGTAAGAATTCCTATAATTGACACTAATAATTTGTATACCACTTAATCAGTTCAGTTCTCATTGTAATAGTGAATAGATGTGCGAAAAGATTTCCGCTCAAGATTTTAATAGTGAGAAAAAGTCCAAAAATAGACCAACATTTGATTTCGATACCTTTACTTTAAAGAAAACATTTGCGCCCCGTTTACCTTTTACGATTTTATTGACCCCAAGATCCCTGCGCCCCATTTACCTGTTCAATAAAACTTTAGTGAAGGCCTTGCGCCCCGTTTACTACCGCCGCGCCGGTTCAATAATATGAAAAAAAACGGAGCTTCCTTTTAAATTCTTCTTCTTATATTCATTATTCATTATCCGGTTTACGGATAAGGAATAATAAAGAACCTGCTTCTATGCATATGCAAGTAGGTATATTTCCGATTAATGATTTTATTCAAAATATAGGAGGAGCTCCGCGAGGTGTTTTTCCAGGAATGAAAGGTAAACAGCACAAAAAGTGCAAATTGACCTTTAACAGTGTGTCTGATAAAGTTTAAACCATATGGAAAACTTTTTTATTAAATATTTTAGGAAAAAAAGTCATTCCCTACAAAAAGTTCTGCATGGTCTAAAACTCAGTATGCAATTATCAAGTTTTAATTTTTTCAAATCTTATACGAGATAATATGTCAAAAAGTATGAATTTTGCTTAAGAGTAAAGTACCTTTATTTTTGATAATATCAAAAGTTTGTATAAAAAAAGTTGTTCGGAATTAAAAAACATTTACAATTTTTTAACATAACAATTCATTATTATATAGACATTTTTTATTGTTTACATTAGCCGGAATTTCTGTCTGACATAAATGTCATGCAAATGTCAGATGTAAACCTACCATTAAGCTTTGTAGTTTATACTCGATAGTCAATTTTTGCGGTTCCAGTAAAACTACATATTGTATTTTTTATCGACATTGGGATATATATTTTATGGATTATTAAATTAAAAATCGCATTAACGTATTTCCAACTTTAAATCGAGATTTTTTCATATTTTGCAGAGTCCTGTACAGTATTAGCTGGGTAGCAAGCGACATGGAAGCAAGAGCGCAACAAACTAGCGATGGTTTAGATTTTATTGTTGAACATCCTGAATATGTGCGCAAACTTGCTTCTGCATTAAATACAGCAGGACCCGCAGTAGTCAGCGTTCGTAAGCAGATGTTTGAGTTGTTAGCAGCATTGTGTGCACATAATGAAGACGGACGTAGAAGAGCGCTTGAAACGTTGGAGTATTATAAGGTAAAATGAATAAAACTTTTGTTTAAATAAATATTGTTTGGCACCCACTACTCTTGTTAAGTAAAACAGTATATAATTTTAGAAAGTCGTTTTGCTCCTTTTAATAATTAACATTAGTGGTACGCACTATGGGATAGACATAGAATATTTTGGCCAAAAATCAACTTTCAAATTTTAATGGCTCATGCTGTGTATTTTAAAGTAGAAACGCTTTTATCAGTTTTTGTACTAACAATCGTCTTGCTACTTTTTACTACTTCTAAGTGTAAGGACAGATCCATTTTTTCAATTTACAGGGTTTTCCATTTAAAAAATAACATTCTTTGTCCTACTCTTTATATCTTAAAAGGTAAAACCATTCTGGTGAAAGATACGGATACTACAGGATTGACCCAACAAAACAGTATTTTTATTTATTTTATATCTAAAAAAAAATAAAAAATATAGGGAAATGTAAATTTATTACGCTTCCAATGAATATTAAATAAATATTCTTTAGATTTGGATGGTCATATTTCCAAAACTAATTAAGATAAACATCTATAATGTGGTATTTTTTTAAAGCTTTCTAAAAGATCTTTCTAGTGGTGCTATAATATATAGGGTGTTCCATTTAAAGAAATTATACTTATTGTCGTACCCTGTATATCATATAAGATAATAAAAATCCGATAACTGATTAGAAAACTGCAAACTTAACTTACCAACCTACAAACTACAATAAAAATAATAAAGTTAAGAAGGGTGTAAAATTATAATTTGACACTTGGTACCCCAGTTCCCCAAAGACCACCTGTAATAATGCATGATATTTTGTTCAATATTTTTTCAGTAAAGAGCACCTAATTTTAAGTTAGACTGGTAAGTTTCAGAATTTTGGCAAAAAAATTCTATTCCATAGTGGTACAAAACGGAATCTTCTGTCACTGTATTATTAACAATTTTGTATGTAAAAATAAGCTACTAACATTTTTCTTACTACCTACTTAGTTATGGGTTTTACGGAAAATTGAGGTTAACTTTTAAAGATGATTTTTAAAAAAATATTTTTATAATTCCGTTTTTTTTTAAATTAAAGCATTAAAAAGATTCGTCTTACGATACACAGATAGGTTTAAAATTTAAAATATGGCAAATAAAAAAATTTGGTAATAAATATGTTTGTAAGTAGTTATTTAAATAAATACATAACATAAAAGAGAAAACAAAACTTTAACTTTTTGTTAAGTGAGTCTTTACTATTACTTATTACATGAATGATGAATGTTAACTAAACCTAATTATTCAAGATATTCTCTATATTGGTTAGGCTGTTTCATTTTTTCATTGGTCTTTTTGTTAGATACACGCCAAAAATCTATCTAATTGGATGGGAGCGCCAAATCTCGTCCATTTTAATGCATCCAAAACACAATCATGTTCCTTGTCGCGAAAAGAGTCATCAAATACTCATCCTCTATTAATGAGCGATCAAGTTTTACAGAGCAAAGACACCTTCAATCTTGTGGGCGTCACATTTGAAAGTAACCTTAACTTAAACACATTGTATCTATAGCCACGGCAGCTTCAAAAAAGCTTGGATTTCTCTTTCGAGCCAAAAGTGTTTTTTCGCTTCTAATTTATACACTTTATATGTGTCCCAAAGCCGACCTCCATTGGAATATTGTTCCCATATCTGGGGCATGGCGTTCCCCACAACCCTAAGCATTCTTGATTCTATTCAAAGAAGAGCTAGTCGTCTCATTAATGATCCTTCACTTACAGAAAGGCTTCTCTCTCTTGCCCATCATCGGGCTGTGGGGCATTTATCGCTTTTTTATAGGTACTTCCATGGCTTCTGCTCTGAAAAATTGTCCAGTATAGTTCCTCCACTCACGGTTCCCAACAGAGAAACTCGTGGTTTCGCGCGTATGCAACCCTATTCGGTCCAACTGGACAGGCCCCGAACTTCTCACTTTGTTCGTTCTTTTATCCCTAGAGTTTCTAGATTGTGGAACCTGCTGCCCGCGGAGGTTTTTCCTTCCCCCAAATCTTCAAATAATTAAAAAACTACGTTTCTGTGACAAGTCTGTCACCGTTGTCAAGTTAGAAAATTAAACTTAATTATTTTTGCGCATAAAGGGTAAAATGAATTATTAATAAATAAAAATATACATGTTTTTAGTTTTCACTTAATTTTTAGCAGTAATTATAATAGGTAAATAAAATATTGAATTTTTTTATTACTCTTTGGTGCTTTTTTATTCCTTTTGATTTATGTAGTTTCTAAAGTATATTTTTCCGATTTTTTAAAATTTGTAAAGTAATGTTTTCGCGATTTTTGATTACGCTGTATATCATAGGAAGAAATTTTATTACAGCTTTTGGCATTTTAGATAAAGCAAAAATTTTTGTTAAGTTTCAATATGTATAAATACTTGGGACTGACTATATGTCGAAAGTCAAAAGACAAAATAAAAAGAAAAGAACAAAAAAAAATCAAAATATGGAAAATACAAAATTTTGCAGGCATGGTAAAGTCCATTGGTGGACATAATGTATACTTATGTCTGACAATGTTCATTCGCGGTAATTAAAAACTGTTTAAGAGACCTAAAAACGCTTAGTTTTATTTTCATATTTGCATGCACAGTCTACAAGTCTCAAGGTAAAACGCAACGTGTGGATTGAGGTTCTAATACTTTTCATGCATGTGCAGTTCAAAAGTTTGGCTCAAAGGATTTACGCTCGCGCTTAAATCTGGTATGCAACACAAGTGTCTTGAAGACAAGCTTGAACGTATATAGAAAGTACCGTGGTACCGAATCGTCAGTTTAGCAGTTTTTATCTGTATCTGAAGCGCTACAGAATTTTCTTACTTGGGCGGATTTGCGAAAGTATTCTTACCAATTTATTTCTAAATTCATAAAATTATATAGACATAATCCATGTTTATGGAAAATTAAATCTAAATATTATACTAATCAAAACAAAAACATTTAGATCTTGGTTTGCATTTACTTTACTGTTTTAAAGATAGCGCTGAGTATACGGCAAATAAATTATTATCAACGCACTCTTTGAAACTGACACAAAAACTGAACAAAAGCATATATGTACATAGTAAAGAAAAAACGTGTGAAGGAAACATACATATCTTAATTTAATACTTGAACTGATGTGCATGCAAGTTTAAAGATGAAAATAAGCGTTATCCAGGTTTATAAATTTAATCTAAAGTAGTCATTTTTTGTATTTAATAATTGCCAAAATATTAATATTATTCCTATTAAAGGCCTTTGTTTGAAAAATATTAAGTTATGTATAAATCTATAAACGTCATTTCACGGTTAGACTTAGGAATAAGGCATTAGGCATAAAATATTAAAAGAATTTGAGGTAAAATCTACAAATCAATAGCAATATACATGGTCTTTCATTTAAAATACGGAAGTTAACTTCCAAAATACCCGAAAGTGTCAACTGTGAAAATATTTAAGTCGTCTATACTTTGTCCACTATATATAAATTGATAAGGAATACCTAGTAAGTAACTCCGGTTACTGTATTTTTAAACCAATAAAATACACTTTTTATTGTGGTAACTACGGTTACTGACTTTTAAAACCAATAAAATATATTTTTTATTCAGGTGTTTTTCTCAATTTATAGTAAACAGAGTATAGTGACTTTACAATTTGGCCTAATTTTCAAAATTTGCCAAAGTTTGCTTTTCGACAAATCAATCGCCGTAGTTTGATTCGGGACCTCGGTATAAAAAATAATAATGTAAAAAACCTAAATCATTTTGACTATATTGTTTTAAAATTATTATTATTAAAAATTGATTTTTTACTTTTAAAAACTTATAATCTTAAATTACTAGCTACAAATCATTTTTTTCGTCATTTCAGAAAATTAAAGGTGAAAAATATAGACTGACATTCGTAGTTCATGAACTAGATATGGCAACAGCAGTTGATTATCAAACAGCAATAGTGGCCTTTATTAATTGTCTGATTATATCGACACCAACCCTTGTAGAAAGGATTCGGTTAAGGAACGAGTTTATTGGTAAGTTCCCCATATAATGAAAATTATTAACAGTTCTTGTAAACACTTTATAAAAAATTAAAAAGCGGTACAACTAACAACTTGTGAATTTTTATTTTTGCAGCAACGTAGTTAATATGTTCCAAATTAGCAGTAGGGTAGCTAGGCGTAGGCAGTGTAGGCGGTGGCCTACGGCCTCCCGGCTAATAGGCTTTCCACTTGAAGGTATGAAATGTGGGACATTGTTATGTTATCATTTTGTGCAGGATAAACAGTATTAAGCGTTATCTAGACACGCGGCAGCGTATCAAGCCGAGTTCAAGTGCGCGAGTATAATATTACACGACACATATTACAACTTGGTGCCACTTTTTACCCCTCCAGAACTCAAAACCTATAAATACATGAAATTACGTGTGTTTACTTTTTTATTTGATGTACGGGTTTCGTATAAATAAAAATCATTTCCTGCGTGGTCATTTCGAATGGCGTTTATTAAATTCTGCAGTAAAAAATCACCTTTATTAATTAGATTAGGGATTCGACCATGCCAAAAAATAGAACTTTTTTTTATTAACTCGGAAACGGTGCATCAATTTAAAAAAAATCAGAAGATCAAATTTGTTCTAAACTAAATGGGAATTTAAACAATGTTTGTTTTCCCAAAAATATTTACTATTATTATTAATTGTAAGTATGCCAAAAAATGCCTTCTGATTTATAGGAGGCGTCTCTTAAATAAATAAAAATAATATATATGTATTGGTAAAAAGATATTATAAAAAACATTTTTTTTAATTTTTAACAAACCCGTACTTCAAAAACTAAGACGTTAAGGACATACTTTATATGCTTTTTGGCTAATTTTTATTTTGGAATCAGAGCTTTACAGTTTGTCGGCTAAATTGCTGAACACCCTTTATATGTATAAAATAATTGAAATAGGGTGTATTTAAAGATGGGGACCTCCATATTTTAAATGTCTATAACTTTTTATTTCTTAACTTAAAAAATGATCCAAAAACCAACTTGTACAGTGAATTATCAAGTTTTTTTCTGTTATGAAGATTACACAAAACAATTTTATTAACCAAATATTTTGACATAACATTTTTTTTTAAATGGGACCCCCTGTTTATTATACCACCAATTAAAGGGTTTTATAAAGAGCTTTACAAAAATGCTGCTAATATTTTTTATATTTACGTTATATATATATATAACTATTAAAGATAGATATACCAAATGTGGTATTTTTATAAAGCTTTTTAAAAGACCTTTTTAATGATGGTATAATATACAGGGTGTCTCATTTAAAAGAAAGTAAGTTATGTCAATATTTTCTGTTAATCTAATTGTTTTATGTAGTCTTAATAACAGAAAAAAAACTTTATAATTCACTGTGCAAGTTGGTTTTTAGATTATAATAATAAAAATGTGGACAAGTTAGATTGGACGCACTGTACATATTCGCCAACGCCTATATTATATGTGTGTAATTTTTTGGTCCTCAATATTTTTTTGCCATCTTTATCGACAAAAGAGGCCTCGCGGTCACGCCTTCGCCTACGCCCATTTTTCCCTACGCTACGCCACTGCAAATTTGCACCCATCAAAAAAAAACTTGTTTTATGAAATAATTACAATGAATACTTTTTTGTTGTATTCAATGTTTGGGTGTTTTTAAAGTTCAATACTATACAGGGCGAGCCAAAAGTGACGTCCAAACTTTAAGGGCTAATTCTACACTAAAAATATTAAAAAAACATCATATAAAAATGTGTATTTATACCAATTGAGTTATTTAAAAAAATGGGGGACGCTATCTATGCACCAAAACCCATATTTTGACATACAAAAATTAATTATTACCAGTGTCGTCCATGAGGGTTTAAGGTTAATAATTTTAATAAAAAATGGTACACCACTGCATTTTTATAAAATAAAATAATTTTTAAAATTCCCATTAGGTTTAAAACTAATTTAATCTTCTTGACTTTTTATTTGAGGTACGGTTTTCGCGTAAATAAATAAAAACCATTTTTCGGCATGGTCAAATCCTTTTCTAATTAAAGAATAAAATATCGAAGGTAATTTATCACTGTAGAATTTGATATTATACAAAATGACCGTGCTGAGTAATGGTTTTTATTTATTTACGCGAAACCGTGCATCAAATAAAAAAAAGTCAAAAGAGAAGAAATTTGTTTTAAACCTAATGGGAATTTTAAAAATTATTTTTATTTTAGAAGAATAGAATAGTGGAGTACCATTTTTTTATTAAAAATATTAACCTTAAACCCCTCATGGACAACACTGGTAATAATTTATTTTTTTCTTGTATGTCAAAAAAAGGTTTTGGTGCATAGACGGCGTCCCCCAAATTTTTAAAAATGTCTTAATTGGTAATATTGGCATAAAAGTTACTATAAAAACAATGATTTTTTAAAATTTTTACCACCCCGTCTTTCAAAAACTAAGACGTTTAGGACAAATTTTTATATGAAGTTTTTTCATATTTTTTGTGAACAATTAGCCCTTAAAGTTTGGACGTCACTGTTTGGCCCAACCCTGTATTTTACTAATTTATATAAAGAAATTTATCGGATTTTAATGATTTTATAAAAGTTCTATATTTTTTTAATTATGTATGTAAGAAAGATCAACGCATGTGTTATATGTTATGTTTTATTTTAGACTTCCATTGTTTTATTTTTAAGCTTTTATTTATTTTGCAATGTATGTATGTATGTATGTAGTATAGATGGCCCCATATTTAATTCATTCTGAAAGCGATGCCGCCAAGTACACAAAAATGATAAAGTAAACAAACCTTTTCGAATGCACATAGCCTCGGACAGAGCCTGATTACATATTTTTAGATAAATAATAAAAAATACATTGCTAAAACACGTATCACTTACTTACAAAATATTCTCTTATTTCGCCTCTGCCTACGATAAAACCGGTGGCACATGGCGTGGTACTAGAAACTCGTCGGGTTAAATATTTTTTGCTGCAATAAATCATTGTTCACAAAAGGGTTTCTTTACTTTATCATTTTTTGTGTACTTGCCGCCAATTGGCGGCATCGCTTTCAGAATGAATTAAATTTGGACCCATCTGTATGTATGTAAGTGTGGAATCTCCTAACTCGATTTTGAAGCATTTATCTTTAACCGATTAAGCTGAAATTTTGTATACAGGTTTAGTTTGGATGACATTGCATGAATAGATGTGTGACGTCATTCTTAATTCAACATGGAGGAATCCCCTAGATGGCGGACTAGTTATTTTTACGCACTTCCACAATATAAGTATTAAATGAAAGAGCTGCCCAAAAGTAACTCGAAAAATAAAGGAACATCATCCCAAATCCAACATTGCAGAAACACCCAGGATGGCGGACTAGTTACTTTTAATGCACCCCCACAATATGGGTATCAAATAAAAGAGCTTGCTGAGAGTAACTTGAAAAAAAAGTAACATATTTCTAAATCTATAATGGCGGAACACCCAAGATGACGGACTTTTTAAATGCACTTCTACAATATATGTATCATACAAAAGGGATTGTTTGGAGAAACTCGAAAACTAAAGTGACGCCATTCTAAATACAACATGGAGGAACACCTAAGATGACGGATTAGTTAATTTTAATGCATTTCGACAATATGGGTATTAAATAAAAGGGTTTGCTAAAAGTACCTCAAAAATAAAGTAAAATCAATCAAATATCGCGGACCAAGTTTTTTATGCTTTTCTACCATATAAGTGACAAGTAAAAGGAGTACCCGATGCAAATGCCTAATTGTATTTATTTGTATAGAGTGTTTAAAATTAAACGGAAAATACCTTGTAACAATGATGCGTTAAATAAGATAAACAGACTGAGGAACCTGTTTAGCGATTACTAAATTTCTAATGATGGGAATTAAAAAAGTTAACAATATTAACTAATATTTTAAATTGGGTGACTAATAGTGCTTGTTTTAATATTGCATTACTGGCCAATATACTTTTACAAATAACTGATATGATAATACCTATACATCCTCCACTTTAGTCTTTAAGATCCTAATTCTCTATAACAATCATGAATTCTTTAAACTTAACACCTTTTGTTATTTATCACTTTTATTTTTTACAGGATGCCACTTGCTTCCGGTACTTAATAATTTAAGGTACGTTATCTTTAGAATATGTTAATCAAATGTTTTAAACAAAATAATGGTCATGGCTAAGACCAATTAAAAAAATAAAATAAGTTTTAAAATTTTTGAGTGACCGTGTATAATGTCAATTTTTATTTTTTTATTCTTTATGACAGTACTAATTTATCAGTAATGTATTTTCTTTGATTTTGTAAAATAAAGTTGTGGAAACTTTTTACATTTTAAACTCTAAAAATTGTTTTTGTTGGTTCGGTATTATTTTAAAATGATATATTTTAATAACTAGCATTATATATTATATATATGTATAGTATATATTTAAAAAATAGGGGTTGCATAATATAAGGTAAGTCAAAAATTTTGGGGTTATTTTTAAATTTAAATACAGGGTGTCTCACGGTCGATAGTACCTTAGACGTTTACGGAAAACGGAATAATGGATTTTTTGAAAGTTTTGCAAAATCGGTAATGGCTTGTAAACTAACGTTCTAAAATATTTTGAACGATGCAGCGGTGCCGCTTATACCAAAAAGAGGCATCAACTTTAATATTTCAACACCCTATATATTTTGGTATTTTTGGATCCGCCACTACTTTTTGAATATTTTTGCCTAATATTTTTCTATTCCTACCTCTAACGGTTTTCGAGTAAAAAATTAATTAATTACTGTTTTTATTTATTTTACGTCTTTGTTCCATTAAATTAAAAATAATTTACACTAAACGCTGCAACCATGCATACACTTTCGTATTTCTCTAAACTTTTGTGGCTGCCTTAATCTAAATTGATGCTTTTAAGTAAATATAAAAAGGCATCAAAACAAAATAAAAAACATGTTTTAAAAGGTTTTTTGATGTTAAATGAAATATTGGGTGTTAATTAAGTGTCAAATCAAGAATTTCGTGCAAAAAGGAGGGGTAACATATATGGTGAAAATAAGATAGGTTTAAAGTTGAGCTTTGATGATGGATACTTTAAAGACAAAACGTTTCCGATAATTTTTTTATCGATTTGTAATAAACGTCTTAAGTAAAACCGCGCAAACCAAATTTTATCAAAATCGGGGTTGCTCCCACTTTTGAAACAAAGGCATAAAATCAATAAAAAGACATGTTTTACAAAGGTTTTTGATGTTAAATAAAATATTGGGTGTTAATTGAGTGTTAAATTAATAATTTCGTGCAAAAAAAGAGGGAATATGGTGAAAATAAGATTAGTTTAACGTTGAGCTTTGATGGTGGACATCTTAAAGATAAACCGTTTTCGACAAAAAATTCTTTTCGATTTGTAATAAACCTCTTAAATAAACCACGCATTTTTTTGGTCAAAATCGAAGTTGCTCCCACTTTCGAGACAATTGCCAATTCTTTTAATACTATGACGCAGCAGGGTGAGTTTTTTCCTCAATATTTAAATTGAAGCCCTAAGAAAGCATGCAGTGTTTGTGAATTTCGGCATTTTTTATTTTTATATTTTAAGGAAATAAGGTTTTAGAGTAATATTTCAGTTAAAAGAAAATATAGAATTTGATGTTAACTAGTTTAAAATATTTTTATTAGCATAAACAGAACTGTAATAAACAACTGTTTAATAAAGCAATTAAAAACAAATTATCTTATACTTTAACTAGTTTTAATTTCATAAAATTGCCGAAAAGCAAAGTAAAACGCCAAACAAACTGGTAAAAACACGAATACAAACGTATGGTTTCAACTTTGTTTACAAATTTTATCACATATTACTTCGTCAGAGGCGGTGATCACGTTATAAAAGTCATGCGCAAGATCCTACCTTTTATTCATTGTATCATGGACCAAATGTGATGATGGCTGTTATCATATTTTAATGTTTTTGATCTCTTAGCCCGTTGGTGACTGTTGATTTTTACAGTGCGCAGAAGGGTGATGCATAGGTTGCATAACCTAAGATCAGACAAGGACTTTAGTACCATGACAGAACATTTTTTAGTTGTTTTAATCAATAATATGAATATTTCTGATAATATACATATACCTACAGGGTGTCCCACCGGGAACTGCTTTGATCGATTTCTTGAAAAGTAGGCTTTGAAAATTTTTAAAAATTTGGTTGCATTATGAAGTCAGTGGGGAACATACAACTAAAATATTTTAACAGCTCTACCACTTACGGTTAAACCCACATATATATAATCAATATATTGCCAATGCCGTGTCGCTGTTTTGACGCCACTATGGAGCCTTGCTAATGCGTGGTAGCGCTTGCGCAGTTCGCAAAACTTAATTTGTAAATATTTACTAAGCAGGACCCGCTTTAAAATTATGCTGTATTAAATAAATTAAGTAGAGATTTAAATGACCCAATATATTTTTCTTGGTAACAAAATAAACTCGTTGTGAACTCTTCAAAATCTGCGTCAGAAGCACAATATATAGAGACCGCAGTTTTCATTGTGCTTTAAACGCGGATTTTGATGGTTTCTATCGGTTCTATGGGATTGTATTGTTTTTTTTTTCTGCAGGGAAAAACAATATAAGGAAGTCAATCAATTTAAAAGTGCCTGTTATTGGAGTTTCAGGCTTTTTGAGTTGTCTTTAATTAAAAATAAGGACTAAATATTGTTGAAAATATGTTCTTTTTATATAAAATAGTAAGTTTTTTTATTGTACAATAATCTTAAAAATTGATAGTATTTGGAGAAAACCGGTTTTCAAGTAGTGTGTTAGTTAATATAATTTTGTTTAGTTCGAAATTCACTATTTTAATTTTTTGTAAATATTTTGGAGAATTTCTTTATTTTCAAAAGTATTTGCAAACAAAACCCGTCATTAACGACATTAACATTTTGTTTCTTTTCTTTTCGTAACACATATCCCATAAAGCCGACAAAAAGGGTCATTTTTTGACACACAATTTAAGGATTCAGAAGAAAAGATCTCTATATGACAGAAAGCTACATATCCCACAGGTACTAAGTGTAAAGAAATAAATAAAGTAGGAAGTTCTGGGCATGTCCAGTTGAACTGTAAAGGTTTGCATAAAGGTACCATTTCATGTTACTTTACTGAAAACCGCTAGTAGGGGTTTTAACAAGGTGCTTGCCTCCCAAATCAGGCTAACAGACTGACTTGTGAGGCTGAATATTAAAATAAATAGTTCTATCGTCTGGCAAACTATAAATGAGGTTAATCATGATAGACAGAGGATCGTTATTTCATAAAAACAAACAATATATAGAATTGGTGCCAGTACTCCAGCCGAGCCCGCGATAACCTAGTAAAGAACAAAGTCAGGGTGAAAAACTAGGAAGAAAGTTTGTTAAGCGAAGCTTATCATGCCCGACTTGGTCAATAGCATTAGGTAAGATTTGGATTTGACAATGAAAAAAATAAGTTTTTTGGACAAGGAAGTAAAAGTGTTATTGCCATTTGAATAAAGATTTATTTTTGAGATTAGTAAAACGATTTCTGGCTTTAAAAATTACTTTATTGATTTCTTCCCTCAATGCTGGTTTGTTACCTTTTTGAACTAGAATTTTGTGAAGTACATATGATTATGTCTGGAGTTTAGAGTTGGAAATATAACTAATCTGTTTAAAATACGCTTGACAAGACCAGATAAGTAGGTTATTTCCATATTATCATCTTACTCAAGTCACTGACTAAAGGTTTCTAATATTAGTTAATTAATAGTTTAAGTATAAGTGACATTTTTGTCCTGTCAAATAATTTTATGAAAAGTGCTCTATTATCTATGATTGCATAGTTTATTTAAAAGATATCATTATTGATAAATGACCTTACCTAAAAAAATATTTATAGAAAAAGTTTTGGATTAGGATACACAATATGAATTAATACACCACATTTGTTTTATAGGCAATTTATTAACAATATCCTTACAATATGCATGATACAATGAAGCATAAAATAATTTTTAAAAAACTTAACAACTTTTTACATAATAAAACTAAAATTAAACCTGTACATATACAGTGTGGGTACTTAGGTTAGTTCTGGTTAGTTTAACGTAAAAAAATTAATTCTTCATAAAAAGTTCTCATGGTCTAAAATCCAAAAATTTAACCATCAGAAAATAATTATTTTCAGTGGTATACATACGAGTTATCTCAAAAAATATAAATTTTGCTCAAGAGGAAAGTGCCATTATTTTTGACAATATCAAACATTTTTATAAAGAAAAAATGTTTGGACTATAAATTACTTTCAAATATGCAAACTTGTTCATTTACAAGAAAAAACGTTTCTTTTCTAATTTTATATGTGATAACGATGAAAATTTAAGTTTACACAATGTGTAAAGAAAGCTTAAAAAATGTCCAAATAGTGAAGTCATAGAAACACTCATTATTTCAGAAAAAAGATTTTTAAAGAAGCTTTAAAAAACACCACATTAGGTACATCTAACTTTATTAGTTTTGGAAATATGGCCATCCAAATCAGCCATAGCTTTCAGTTCGCCTGGCAGGTACTTGTGGTCACGGAAAACGCCTGTCATTTTTTTCAAACCTTTTGCCACACCCCCTAATGCAAAAATCAAAAAATAAGCAATAGGGATCTTCCAACTATCATTAATGGCTACAACCATAAGAGTAAGGGATTCTGTGGCACATTTCATACCATCACTGCTAATTCCAGTGCCAAGAATCTTCATATCCCCATATTCGGGAACCACTATTTGTTTTTTAATTGACATTTCGTCGAGCATCAAGGCACAAATGGTTGGTTTCTGGATACTATTATTTTCTTCAACTTTTTTTTAATATTAAGAATGAGCAGTCAGAAAAACCTGGTTTACAATGAATGTTTTTAAACCAACTTCTAATGGTTAGTTCTGGTTAGTTGGGGAAGGGAGAGCCAAATTAAATACATTGCGGACATAATTATATGCCTTTGATGAATAAAACTGGAGGGTTAAGGAAAACTTATTAACTCTGGAGGAAATGGCTCTCTACTTTGTTTTTTATTTTTCTCAGAAAGTCTTATATTTATAAGTGCTCGTTTTAGAAGTATAAGAGGAATTCCATAATATGTTTTTTTCCAAAACAGACAGAGCTTCATTATCTAATATATTTTTTTTTTAAGTTAAAATAAGATTTGTTTTAGACTGGTAACTTTTAAAGATAGTCGTTTTACCCATCTTCTTGTTATCTTCAGCTTTTTGCGTAACATATCTTTTTGATTTTAGCTGACTTTTCTTCTGAAGTTTTCTTTAACGTATTTGGGATTTTGCTAAAAAATATTCGAAGTGTTAATTATTAAGTTTTTCAAAATTTTAAAACTATTTGACATTAGAGGGACAACTATTTAATTCTTAATTTCCTAAAATACAATTGTTTTAGGTCTGTAGTGTAGAGGTAAACAGTTGTAAATTCATAAACCAACATTTTAAGAAATTGAAAAAAAATTAAGTTTAAAAAAAATTGTAAATTGATGCTGGATCAAGGTGTCCCATTTTGGTTGCAACAGCGGGGTACCTCAGTTATTATTAAAGATAAAACCTTACGGTCATCGCGAACCTGAGCTACTTTTTGTGAAACAAAAGACGCCATAAACAAAGCGATCAATTCATCTTACTAGAGCTAGAGGGCGATTTTAAAAATTTTGTATTTTCAGGTACCCTTTGTATCTCAGTTCGCTGATAACATATCAAAAATGTAAAAACGGACTCTAATATAACTTTTACGTAGAATGCAGCGGCGTAGTCAGATTTATTGATACAGACAATATTATTGTTTTGACAATACTGACCAATGATGGGTATTTTTAAATGCCCTGTATATTTGTAAAAAAAATTGCCTTTTTACAAGCTTTTCAAAAATATATAATACTGTGGGTTTATTTTTATAAATAACCACAAAATTTTCAATATTCATATTTCACATCGAAAATTTTGCAGTAGGCCATTCAGTTAACAGTTTTTATTGACTTAATTATTGTACTGGTGCTTACGTTACGAATTTAAGAATTGGATTTTGATATTTCATTTAATTATGATTTTTAGTTTGTTACATAAATCTGGGTACGTAGCACTTATACAAGCAACAATATTAAATTGTAAATATTTTTCTTGATCTATTGTTAGCATAATATTTGGAAAAAATTTGACTACGCCACTGCATTCTACGAAAAAAAATATAAAAATCTGTTTTTACCTTTTTTATATGTTATCAGCAAACTGATATACAAAGAGTACCTGAAAATGCAACATTTTTAAAATCACCCCGTAGCTCAGAAACTACGAGGGCTATGACGTCCTTGTTTATGGCATCTTTTGTTTCACAAAAATGTAGGTCAGGATCGCAAAAACCGCAATCTTCTATCTTTAATAATAACTGAGATACAACGCTGTTGCAACCAAAATGGGACACCCTGTACAACACTCTAATAAACTTGCTAAACAATTTCTTATATGCAGCGAATTTTTGCCGGTCACTGTATATACTCTAAAATATCTGCTCAAAATGCTACCACAAACTCCTTGTGTCAAAATACGAGTTAACGCAATTTACCTTAGTCGAAAAGATGATTGTTTCCCAGTTACAGGGTGTCAAAGCTTCCATATAATTCTATTTATGTGTAAATATTTTATTTATTATTTGACATTTTTCCACAAAATTCGGTTTTGTTTTTTAGAGTGGGGAATTAAAATCTACTTATAATTTTGTTGTAAAATGAAAAAGGAACCACCTGCAGTCCTTTGTTTATGTTCAAATTGCCAAAACGTTTTTTTGCCTGTTTATATTATAAGTCTAGTAAAGAATTTCTATTTTCTGATATTTTCTCAATAAAAAAGAAATACCTTGTAGATATCGCTACGGGCAATCGTTCTTAAGATATATTAGATTAAACGTTTTACTCCACACAGAAATATTCCTTCATGCTTCATCTGGGTCACCTTGGTTTCTTTAAAAGGTCTGTACAGGGGGTACAACTTGATTGTTTGCACGATACAATTAAAAAATATGAGAGAATAGATTTCTGACGTGGCGACCAGAAAGTGTGTCAGTGTCAAATGTCAGAATATTTAAAACCTGGGTACATAAGTACAGAAGCGATCATTAGAGTAACGTTGGAATGGTATTTGGCAACTGTGTGGGGTCAGTTGGGTTTCACTTGTATCCAAAACATTAAATTTTTGTGGACTTTAAAAAATGCATTTGCCACTAGCTCACCACATCGCCGCCACTTCACTTGCTTGCCATTGCAGAGCGCGCCTTACCTAAGACCTATAAAATACTATTGAACTAAGGTAAATTGCGTTAAATCATTTTATTTTGGCCCAAAGATTTTGTGGTAGCATTTTGTAAAGACTCTTTAGGGGCACCCTGTTTATATACTGTATCAGCTATTTTGAAAGGTATATCGGCCAGTAATGCAATACAAATAAAAAATAATAGTGTTAATATGATACGGCCTTTTCAGGAAAAAATTCTTGAAAATTTGATGTTTGTGGGCCTCCTGACTCTATACAGCATGTCTTCGGAAGTTCTTACCAAATGGGAAACTTTTTAATTTTTAACTTTATGAAAAAAGTGTCTCTTTATAAAAATTTCTACTTAATGAGAAAATACTTTTCCACAAAAATATTTGAAGGTTGGATGTACAGGGTGGCTTAAAAATGATTTGTTTTCAAATTAAAATAAAGATTATTTCCTAATTACGGTACCAAACTTTAAAGGGTGATTTTTATGTCATTTTATGAAGAAAAGTTCTTATAAACATACGTCCGGAGTTGCTTCGTTTTTGAGATTCAGGGCGCTAATTATTTTTTTAAATCTGTTTTTTTAATATCTTCAATACGAAGCCAGATACAAAAAAATGTACTATACTAAAAGTTATATTTTTAGTTGCTTTATAGGAAAACTATAAAAACTACATAAAAAGCCAGTGGCGTACAGGGGGCACAACAGCAAATATTATTGAGAGAAGAATGTACGTTACTGGCTTTTATGTATTTTTTCCTATAAAGCAACTAAAAATACATCTGTTTAGTGTTGTACATTTTTTAGTATATGGCTTCGTATTTAAGATATTAAAAAAAACAGACTTAAAAAAATAATTAGCGCCCTGACAACTCCAGACATATCTAAATAGAAACTTTTCTTCATAAAATGACATAACAAATTACCCTTTAAAGTTTTGTTGCCGTAGTTAAGAAATACCCTGTATAATAGTTTGTCTTTTTAAGCCACCCCGTACATTTAACATACATTTTACATTTTGTGGACTTTTTTATAAAGAGGCACATTTTTTCGTTAAGTTAATAATTATAAAGATTCCCATTTGGTAAGAACTTCCAAAAACACGCTGTATAACTTCTTTAAAAATATAGACAAATATACCTAAAATATCACATTATTTTGTCTTTTATATATGATTTAAAGTCACGTTAGATACATAATTTGTAGATTAAAAAGCAACATCTAACAATCATTACAAAGTTTACTTGGGCCAGTGCTGCCTTAAAACTGTTTTTTTTGTTGTTAGTCTCTTTAAGTAACTAAAAATTATTTAAGTTACCTGTAATTATGAAATGTTTTACCAGTTCTTCTTGCTTTTTATGGGACCCTTAAAGCCACCACTATCACTGCTAGAACTTGATGTACTATTTAATTTTTTTTTAAGCTCTTGATCTCTATTTTGGTTCAGGGAATTTCCTTTCTCTAATTCTGCTATAGGTGAATCTGCAGAAAGAGTTATACTTGAAAATGTAGTTGATCTGAAAGTAAACCACTGACATATTAAATGTTGTTTAAAAATATACAGCGTGTCTACTTAGGTTCGCACCATATGAAAAACTCTTTTATTATCAATTGTCTAAAACCTAAATTTTGCTTAGGAGCAAAGTACCCTTATTTTTTAAATTATCAAAAATTTTTATAAAGAAAAGATGTTTAGAACATAAAATAAAATTTAAACTTTTTTTTATCAATTTTTATGCCTTAATGGTTAAAATTTAAGTTTGTACATTAGGGCATACTTATTTTAAAATGTAATATGTAAAGAAAGCTTAAGAATTGACAAAAACAGAAAAAAGTCACAGACACGCTGAAAAATAAGGGTACTTTTCTCTTCAGCAAAATTCATATTTTTGACACACCTCGTATACCACTGCAAAAAAATATCTGATGATGGGATTTTAGGTTTTTAAGACTATGCAAAACTTTTTATAAAGAATAACTCTCAACCCAACAAACAGCAACTAAACTTCGTCCAGCGAATAACACTAAAAATCTATCATTCGAAAGGTTAAACCGGAGAAAAAAAACTGGTTTAAGATTCTGATATTTGATGAAAGGTTTTACAAAATAAAATAACTTAGCAATGACACTTCATACCCAAAATAAACAATGATACAGGTGGGTGAAAATTCTTGATATGAAACTCTATGATGGGAACAACCAAATGTATTCCTAATGACAAAATCAAACTGTTACACATTTGGTGCAAACTTAGATAGACAAGCTGTATAAAAAAACGCACCTTTTACATATTTTCGTTACAGTTACAATGATTTTAACAAATACTTACAAGTTTGAGGATGCATTATTTTCCTTATTATCAGTAGGAACTTCTTAATCCATAAAATATTTTTTCTTTTCAACCTCGAAGCATTCTAATTCTTGAGTAATAAGACATGAATCAGAAGTAGAAGGCAAAGAATAAGGTTGTTCTGTGACAACACTTCATGAGGTTTTAGCAATATCTCCTTGCTGACCACTAAAAAAAAAGTTTTTATATAATTTTATCTTTATACAGTTTACCTTTCTTTACCTTTAAAGTCTAAGAAACAGTTCACCAATAAAAACAAAGCATGCTGCAGCAAACCTACCACAGGTTATATAATTTTTAGTAGTAATCAAGGTTTTAAGGTTATCTTAAGTATGTAAATGTAAATAAGTACCCTAAACCCTTTTTATCTTTTACATACCTCCAAATCTATATCATTGGTGCAAATGCCAAACCTGGTATGTGCCACAGGATAAGCATGTCACATATCAGATTTGAGACGCGCACCGACGATATGTGGTCCTGGAGTCCTGGGTGTAGTTGTATACAGTGTGGACATAAATAGTCTTCCCCCTGCTAATTTTTGTACCCTAAATTTTACTTTATAAAATTTGGCTATGGCTAATGGGAGGATATAAACTACTTTTTGGCGTTAAAATGATAGTTGCAACAATCAAGGTGGGCGCCATCTTGAAGAAAAAAATTAAATGGAAAGGGGGTCTTGTAGCACATCATTTTAAAACTCTTGACGAGTACTTAATAACCCTAGAATATAAAGTCAATATCTTTACCTAAATGGCGGTACTTTATAAATTACCTAAATACCTGATTTGGATGGCCATATTTCCGAAACTAATAAAGCCAGATGTACCTAATGTTGTATTTTCTTAAAGCTCTTTTAAAGTTCTTTTTGCAGGGCGCTTTTATAAAAAAATATCAACTTTTGTCCTACCCTGTATAATATTATTAGTATTACCATTAAAAGGATCTTTTAAAGAGCCACATTAAGTATATCTAACTCTATTAGTTTGGAAATATGGCCATCCAAATGAGGTATTTTGGTAATTTTTAAAGTACCACCATTTTGTAGATGCGGTGAAGGTATTGACTTCATATTCTAGGGTTGTAAAGTACTTGTCAGGAGCTTTAAAATGATGTGCCACAAGACCCCCTTTCCATTCAATTTTTTTTCGTAAGATGGCGCCCATCCGCCATCTTGATTGTTGCAACTATCATTTTAACGTCAAATAGTAGTTTATATCTTCTTATTAGTCATGCCCAAATTTTATAAAGAAAAAATTTGGGGTACAAAAGTTAAGAGCGGGGGGCTATGTACATCCACATTGTATATTTTCAAATACCTAACTTTGTCATTTTACTTAGTCATAGTGTTTATTACAATCTATTTAACTCAGTTAAAAAGAAACAACTTTAAAACAATAAAGCATTACAATAAGCTTTTTATGTCACATGACTACGGTGTAAAATGCAATTTAAAATTCTATTGTAAGGACGTTACAATATGTATAAAAAAATGTTAAATGACAACTAAAACATTTAGATTTAAGGATTTAAAAGACATGATATTTGGAAGAAACTTTTGGTCTTAGTTAAATTATAATGTTTACTAAGTTTTTAGGCAGTATTTCCACATTTGAAACTATAAAAAACAAAAATAGAATGTATGTTTACAGAAACTATGAACCCTTACCAGGACAGCCAATAAACACAGAGCTCAAACACACACATCTTTATAATTTAAAAAAAAGTTGACAAAAATAAGTTAAAAAAATTTAAGTTCTTACCAAGGTTTGTGCATATCATACTGTTGAGGAATGCTAAGAGGTCTTCGTAAACACAATTGTCTCGAAGGAATGGCACCCAGTTTAAAAATCCTTCTTTTATCATATACAATTATAAGCAACTTGGATGTTCTACATCAGGATTCCGCCTTAAAGCCCTTAACCACGTGTCGCGCATTGCAGGTGTTAAACTAAAAGATAAATAATATACATTAGGCAGACTATGTAATGACCCTCTTTAAAAATATTACTCTGTTCACTATAAATTAAGTAAAACACCTGAAAACAAAATGTATTTCATTGGTTCAAACAGTCAGTAACCTTAGTTACAATAAAAACTTTATTTTATTGGTTTAAAACTACAGTAACTGGAAAATACTTACTAGGTATTCGTTATCAATTTATAGTGGCCAAAGTAGGTATACATAAAGAGAATATTAAACCAAAAGTTTATGATCTAGGTACCTAATGTCTACACAAAACATGCTCCTATTAAGGTTTTTCGTTTTCACTTTGCATGTTTACAGGATTATTTTTTTTTTTGGTAGCGTTTAGTAGCCTATATTCATCATCTGTGATAACATATTATAAATACTTATATCATTGTTTTTAAGCTAAATTTATGTTGCTGTTTTTAATGGTTTATTTTTAAAATTCAGGTGCACCCAACCGCATTATCAATAAGAATTTTGTATTTTTCAGTTAATAAAGCTTTCTCTATTCAATTTTATTCTAAAGGCCCTTAAACTTTACAAACAAATATAACAATAAAGTATGTTTTTGATATTATTATTCTTTTTAACAAGTCGAAACTTTTAACTACTTTTGGGTTAAACTATATATGTATGTGGGTTACACACACATGTTTTACTAGTGGTAACTCAATAAATATTTAATAAAATATATTTATAAATAGATAAAACATATTTTACTTACGTGAAATACGAAATGCCTGGTATTACACCACGGCTTTTGCAAAACAGCACCATACAACCCCCTATTGTTTACAGACATTTTTAGTATTTTTACAAAAACTAAATTGTCAATAAGGTTAAATCGAAGGTTAAATTTAAATTATCACACACCTCCACAAAACAAGAAAAAGTTATCAAAACGCGTTATGGCACTAAAATAATTCAAAGAGAACACCGAACACACAGGACAGAAATAACGCTAACGCCGGTTCTGCTGAAATATGGCCGACAAGCACCACGTCAGCCAAGGATTTTTGATATTGCGCAAACTCGACCACGCGTTAAGAGTTACTCTTGCTGGCGTCATTTTATGATTAAAAATAAGTACAGTACAATACAGTCTACTAAAGTAGTTCTTACTTTACAAGGAACCCAACCTCAACTCATATTAAAGTATAAAGTAAATAATATGTTGATGGTTATGTAATGGCTTGCTAACCTCATTTTTGACTTAAAATTTAAAATAAGTCAAAAACGGTTAGACTTAAGTATATAATATTATACATAAATTATGTATTAGAATTTTATGCAGAATCTAAAAATAAATAATATTTTGGGTGTTGTATTTAAAATAAAGAAGTTGACATTATCTTCCGGTATAACCGGAAAAGGTAGAGGTGTCAAAATATTTTAGTTGTGTGTCCACCACTGATTTTATAATGTTTTAAAACTTTCAAAGTTTTAAAGGCGTACTTTTCGAGAAATCGCTCGCAGCAGTTTCCGGTGGGACACCCTGTATGTTTAATTTATTTATATCATATATTTTTCTAGAAAATGTGCAGAGGCAGAACCTGATATAGCTGTACAACTAGATGTATTTGATGAACAATTAGAAAGTGATGAAACCCAATATCTTCAAGGATCCCAGGGTTGGATCTAAATTCGCCTTTAGATGTCTTCTATTCCATTTTAAAGCAGGTATACGAAATAAAAGTTTTTGAATTTCATTTCCTAAAATCTGAAATTACGAAATGTAACTGATTTACTGAAGAAAATGGAAAACATATACATTACAGGGTGTCTCAACTCTATTTATACACCAAATAACTTTGTCCCTGTACTAGATACAGAAATAAACTTAAGATAAAAATTGTTTACGGATACACACTTTTTATTGATTGTACCAGTTAATATACAGGGTGTCTCAAAAGCAGACATTTTAATGGCAAGAAGTTTTTTTTTAATAGAACACCCTTTATATTTTAACTGTTACATTGCATAAATTAATATTTAAGTACTTTATCTTCATGTTAACGAATAAAAAAACAGCATTTTTTTAACGGTCGTGGAAAGAAGTTATTTTTAATTCTAAACATTTTCTTCTAACACTGTCTGATATTGGCAAAAATACATAGTCTAAGAGTCAGTAGACTGCAGACAACACATTTTTAAAAACCCAAAATTTTCTTAGTAAATCTGTTGGACCAACCAAACATGAGGGTGGGGTTAGCTAAGCGCAGTCGCGGTGGCCTCAGATATGATCAGCTGTGATAATATCATCAGCTGAAGATGCATTTTAGGAATAACTTTTATATAAATTCAGATAAATTTAAAATATTTGGGGAAAGCCTCTTATGCATTAGAGGATATTTTTTTGGCATACAAGAAAAAAACTAATTTTCATCAGTGTCGTCCGTAAGGGGTTTAAGGTAAATATTTTGGTACATAATGGTACGTCACGTCAAAATATTTTTAAAAATCCTCATTTAGCTTGTAAATAATTTGCTCCCTTGACTTTTTTTTATTTGGCGTACGGTTTTTGCGCTTAATCGCGAATTTTAATGAACGACCTTTACGTAAACAACGATCTTTTCGGTAGGTTCCCGAAATATTTCAACGGCTGAAATAAACAAAATAAGCGGTGTTGTGCAAAAAAAAAACGGTTAAATCGATAATAACCCGGTCAAGTAAACAAACAACTAAATCCAATGCAGATAAAAAGGATTCACCAATACAGGGGGAGTCTAATAAGTTTAAATTTAATTTGGAAGAAAATGATCAAGTTTTTAAATCTAACGTTTTTAAGCCAGTGCTTCGTACACCACCTCCTATGGACATAAATGAGAAAATGCCTTTTAGGCCAGTACTTCGTACACCCCTCAAAATCTTGTAAATCAAGCACCTCAAACTGTAGTAAATGATGCACTAGGTAAACGGACAAGATTGGATATATCTCCAGGAGAGGAAAAATGATAAAAAAGGCAGTGCGATGGTTTGAATTTCAATACCTTAAATGAAACAACAAGACCAGAGTCATACTCAAAGATAGTCGAAAACCAACAGGAACAAAAAGAAGAAATACTATTACCAATGGACAAACTACTCCTAGAAGTTTTTAAATCTTTGGATAAAATACAAAATGCTGCAGATGTCGAGGTAGAAGGTAAACAAGTTATGCAAAAAAAGATCAAGAAGTTATAAAAACAGCAACCACTGAAATTTATAAAAATATAGCAATGCTCACCTACAGGATGGGTCAGTTAGAACACCAGAAAACGATCTTGGAACATAAGCTACAAATACAGGATGTACAGGAGAAAAATATTGTAAATATATATAACGTAGACAAACAAGAAACATATTCGGCAGTAACAAAGCAATCCAGAGCAAATACATTAGCCTTACCAACTAATACAACAGTTACTGGTAATAAAGATCTGAAAATGAGAGTCACTCCGGAAAAACCTACAGTTCCATTAAAAAACAAAACAAAAAACCAGGTACACCAGAAAAACAATGGACCACACCCCACACTATAAAAATATGAAACTTTAGTTAAACCAAGGGAGAATACAGATTCAAAAAAGGTCCTTAAAGAAATTAAAGCAAATGTATTTAAAGATAACAAAATAGGTAAAACATTTAAGAGATTTAATCAATTATCAAATGGTAGTGTAATCATAGTGTCACGATGATAATCAACATAAAAAACTGCAAAGAGTATTAGAAAACCAACAAAACTTTCTAACAAAAAACTTAAAAATACTGAACCTATCATTGATGACAAGTGGAATAGAAAAGGGATATACGCCAGAAGAATATATACAAGAACTAGTCGAAGATAACCCTGAAATTAAAGATATATTTGGGACAGAAGTCATTAAAAAATTAAATTTATTACAAAGAAAGATTGTAGAAATAAAAATAAGGAAAATTGGGTCCTACAAACAGAACCAGAAATATTCAAATGGTTAATAAAAATGAAAATCTGTGTTTTAACTTAACAAAAGCTTATGCTAAGCAGGAATATACAAACCTTGCTATGTGTTTCAAATGTTGTTACTTTTGGCCATGTAGCCTTGGGATGTTTACTATAAAGAACTTTAAGCTAGCATCATGCTTTTGTAGGGGACAATGGTATGTGGGGCAGCAATCTATGTGCAAAAAGACATAAAAGTAAAGCATCGAACAAGAATTAATAAACTGTCACTAAGTGGACATTTTAAGTGCGTGAGTGTCGAGTGCAGTTTGGGAGGTGAGCAGTTTATTATTGTGTCAATTTACAGACCTTCGGCAGACGACATGAAAATATTTTTCAAAAAGATTGAGAACCTATTACTGCAAGTTATAAGTGAAAAGAAAAAATACTTTTAGCAGGTGACTTTAATATAGAGCTATTAAAAATACCAATAATAAAACCATTTTTTTGTCAATTATGATTTCCTTTAACATGTATCCTACCATTTTAGAGAATACTCGTTTAACTAACACAAGTGGGAGTTGCATAGATAACATATTTACAAATATCGCCAAACTAGAAGTTTATAGTTGCGTCTTAAACACTGTAATATCGGATCATCTTGCACAAAAAGTAATTTTTAAAAGTAAAAAAAGGGGACAAATTTAAACCACATTATAAAAGAGTTTTTTCTTCTTACAATAAGGACAAATTTGTAAAAATGTTATTGCAACAAGATTGGTTAAGTGAGTATGAGGTAAATAAGGCAAATGTAAATGACCAGTGGTGAGTTTTTATGGATTGATTTCTGCCAATTTTTAATGAGTGCTTCCCCAAAAAATTAGTTAACAAAACAACAACAAAAGTATCTTTATAAAAATAATGAAAATTTAAGATGTATAAAAATAGATTAGATATTCTTTTAATTTTAAGATCTCAAAGTAAAGATTTTAACGAAATGTACAATAATGTTAAAAAGACTATGATAAGATTTTAATCGAAATTAGGAGTAAGAATTATGAAAACAGAATTAAACAGTCAGATAATAAAAATAAATGCATGTGGACTATATATGATGAAATCTCTGGGAAAAACAATAAAGATAATACTACAATATCTCGAGACCCTGAAAAAGTTTCAAATCAATATAATAAGTTTTTGCTTCAAATAGTATCTAATTTATTAAAAATATTAAAGAGGCAGACTGGAATTGTAGAATTCCAAATAATACTAGATCTTTGTATTTAAGACCAAATACCTGTAAAGAAATTCTAGAATTAGCACAAAAATTAAAAATAAACATAGTAGTGGATATGATGAAATTCCCACAAGTCTAATAAAGTTGTGTATTCCAGTAACAAGTAAATTATTGTGTTATATAATAAATAATTCTCTTAAAGAGGGCATATTCCCTGAACAGCTTAAATTAGCGGTAATTAGACCACTTTTTAAAAATAAGTGGGATTCAGAAAGTATGGACAGTTATAGACCCATAAGCCTTCTTCCTGGTTTTTCAAAGTTGTTTGAATTGGTTTTTAGTGATAGATTAATGGGGTTTATGAAGGAATGTGATCTTTTTCGAAAAACCAACATGGTTACCTTGAGGGAAGATCAACTCAGACTGCAGTCTTTCAGTTTACTAGATTAATTTTGAATTATTTGGAGGAGGGAAAAATAGCAATGGGTTTGTTTTTGGATCTTTCAAAGGCTTATGACTGCTTAGATCGTTACAGTGGGTATTCCACAGGGAAGCATATTAGGACCAATTGTGTTTATTATATTTATTAATGATTTAAATTTAGAATTTGAAATTAACAATCAATTAAATGTTCCAGTCTTACAGAATATGCTGACGATACCAATATATTAGTAACAGGGATTCAAATTGCAGATTTAACTCTTAACGCATCAAAGGTTTTTCAGGAAACAAAAGTGTGGTTTCAAAAAATAAACTTCTATTGAACGAAGAAAAAACTAATATCACTATTTTTAAAACAAAACTTAGTAGGAAAGACATACTCATATATATACATTGGAATTGGATGGGAAAATTTTACATGTGAAAGAAAACACAAAGTTTTTGGGTATTTATATTGACCAATTTTTAGACTGGTCATGCCATATTGATGAGTTAAGCAAAAAGTTAAATAAGACATGTTACTGTCTACGCATAACATCCAAATATTTAAAAGAAACAGCCTTACGAACACTGTATTTTGCAAATTTCGAAGCCACGCTCAAGTATGGAATAATTTTTTGGGGAAGAAATTCAAAAGTGTAGGATCTTTTGTTATACAAAAACGTATTTTAAGAATTTTGTATAAAATGTCATATGCACAATCGTGTAGGGGGTTTTTAAGTCTAAGAGACTACTTACTGTTACATACATTTATGAAACTATAGTATGTTTTTATAAAAACCAGGATAAATTTGACATACAATCTAATCATAATTATAGCACTAGAACACGCAATATGAACTACCCATTACATAGGTTAACTTTAACAGAAAACAATCCATACTACATGTGTATAAAATTGTTTAATAGACTAGATGTTAAAATTAAAAGTGCCCCTAACGAGCGATTGTTCAAAAAGCAATCAATGGACTTTCTTGTAAATTTGAAACCTTATAATCTAAAGGACTATCTAGATGTTTAGAAAATCTTCAAAAATTTTTTGTATATGTGTTTTTTTAGTGAAAACGTTGTTTTTGTGACGACGTTGTTTTAGTGACGACGTTTCATTTTATGTTGTAAACTGTATTGCAATGTAATTTTGAAATAAAGAGATCATGGCTTAGTTACTATATCTTACCCTGAACATCCCGAGGTAAATGAATACATGCCAACACGCACTGCACTCAACTAACTGAATCAATTCAATTGGGCATTGAAATCTATATTCCACACACCATCAAGAACCCCAAACAATCCAATAGCAAACCCTGGTTTTCCAAATCTTGTGATAAAGCTAGAATTTTAAAAGTTCAGGCTCACAAGAAGTTTCTACAGGATCCTAGTCTAGAAAACCGACAGGCCAGCATTGATGCAAGAAACTACTACAATCAAACAATTTCTGAAGTCAAAGACTCCTTCGACAATCGTATTAAAAACAAAGTTCTTTCTTGCTCAAATGGCAGCAAATCTTTCTGGTCCTTTGCGAAAAACATAAGTAGGAATTTTTGTACCAGTTCTTTTCACCGCTAACTTTGGATGGTGGAATTATTTCTACCGCTATAGGAAAGGCAGAACTATTTGCTAAACAATTTGCTGCCAATTCAACCCTTGACCCTCCCGTAAATTATCCAATTCCAGCGGTTACCCCAGTTCCTCATAAAATGCCCGATATTATTTATAAGGTAAAACACATTAAGCGTATCCTTTCTTTCCTTAACACCAAGAAATCGTCTGGGCTGGATGGCATACCAGCAATCGTTTTAAAAAAATGTGCTCCAGAACTTGCACCAATCTTAACTCGGCTCTTTCGAATTTCTTACGACACAGGTGTCTTTCCGGAGAGCTGGAAAGCCGCACGTGTTCAACCTATTCCAAAGAAAGGATCTAAATCTCTTCCATCGAACTATAGACCAATTTCAATTCTCTCAGTTCTTTGTAAAGTAATGGAAAAATTAATTAATTCAAATTCTTAAGTACTTAGAACAACACAAAATTTTGCATGACAGGCAGTATGGATTTCGCTACAAAAGATCTACAGCAGATCTTCTTTCCTTCGTTTCACACTGCTGGAATAAGTCTCTTGAGTTTCTAGGTGAGTCCCAGATCGTTGCTCTTAGTATATCCAAAGCTTTTGACCAGGTTTGGCATGCCGCACTTCTTAATAAACTTCCTCCTATGGTCTTTTAACTAAACTCTGTACTTGGCTCTCTAGTTATCTATCTGATCGTCGTATATCAGTTATTGTGGACGGCCATTCTTCAAGCTTTCACCAAGTAAATGCTGGAGTCCCTCAGGGCTCAGTTCTGGCACCAACATTGTTCCTTCTTCACATCAACGACCTTCTCTCGTCCACAACTAATTCCATTCATAGTTTCGCCGACGATAGTACCCTTCACTCCAGTTTTCAGGTTCCCAAACCCATCACTAAACCTGACTTGGAAAACAAACGCAGAGCGATGCAGATATCTCTTTCGCAGGATCTTAATTTAATATTGGATTGGGGCGCCAAAATCTCGTTCATTTTAATGCATCCAAAACACAATCATGTTCCTTGTCGCGAAAAGAGTCATCAAATACTCATCCTCTACTTATGAGCGGCCAAGTTTTACAGAGCAAAGACACCTTCAATCTTGTTGGCGTCACATTTGAAAGTAACCTTAACTGGCATAAACACATTGTATCTATAGCCACGGCAGCCTCAAAAAGCTTGGATTTCTCTTTCGAGCCAAAAGTATTTCTCCCCTTCTAATTTATACACTTTATATGTGTCCCAAACTGACCTCCTTGGAATATTGTTCTCATATCTGGGGCATGGCGTCCCCCACAACCCTAAGCATTCTGATTCTATTCAAAGAAGAGCTATTCGTCTCATTAATGATCCTTCACTTACAGAAAGGCTTCCCTCTCTTGCCCATCGTCGGCTGTGGGGGATTTATCACTTTTATAGGTACTCCATGGTTTCTGTTTCCTGAAGAATTGTCCAGTATAGTTCCTCCACTTTACAGTTCCCAACAGAGAAACTCTGTGGTTCCGCGCGTATGCATCCATATACAGTCCAACTGGACAGGCTCCCGAACTTCCCACTTTATTCGTTTTTTTATCCCTAGAGTTTCAGATTGTGGAACCTGCTGCCCGCGGAGGTCTTTCCGTCCCCCCCAAATCTTCAAGTATTTAAGTCTTGTAACAAACTCCCTTACCTCGCTTAAGACACCCACGGTACGTTGGTATTTAGGCTTTAGCCTTTGTGGTTTGTCCAAAGATAAAAATTCTCGGCACGGTCATTGGTATCGCGAATTGGTCGAAGCAATGAAGGCTAAAAGTTCAAAACTTTAGGACAGGACTAATCGGAATGCGATTTTTTTGCATTTGCTTTCAAAATTATTTGTAAAATTCTATTTTATTTTAACTCTTTATGCAAACCGGAAATTGCATTACTTCAGCCAAAAGTGCATTAAAAAATTATTTTTTGAGACGCACCTTGGAAAATTTCATAACTTTTTAAGTAAGAATCAGAACGAGCCCAAGTCGGGTAACCGTCAATTTTTAAGATCGCTGATCACAATTAGAATGTTTAAATTGACACCCTAAACACCTGATCTCAGGAACGATGACGATCATCATCTTCCGTGGGACTCGTCCAAAATTGTACGAGGATGCAGAAAACTGGGCGCCCAGGGGTTCTTGGCGGCTGAATTCAAATATATCGGCAAACACCCCACGGATACCTGGTGCGCCCTAACCCAGACGCGGATATAATCTTCGTGAATTTTTCAGGTCAAAGTGTGCCAAAAACAACCCGAAAATTATTGTGGGTTATTTTGTGGGGAGCTGAATCCAAATTTTCATGTCGAAAACGACCTCCCGAACACCTGGTGCACCGAGCCCTGAACGTCATCTCCCTAGCTTTCCTGAGAAAATCGAAAAAGGCGAACCGAAGAATTAAATTTAACGCCAAAAACTATTCCTCGGGCACCTGGTGCACCGAAACCTAGGCCTGAACGTCGTCTCCAAGGTTTTTTTCAGCGCACTTGAAAAGGACGAATCCAAAATCGTTATGAGGGGTTTAAGGTTTGTGTCTGTAAACCCTTGGGAGATAGCGTGTAGAGCCAGGTTCCGGTGCATTAGATGACCGGGGATCATTTTTGACGTAAAATTGTAATTCATCCGGAAAACCCCCACCAGGTGTTCGGAAGGTCGTTTTCAACATGAAATTGGCATTCAACGCCCCACAATGATTTTCGGGTTTTTTGGCACTGTTGTCAGGAAAATTTCGAAGATGATGTCTGCGTCCGGGTAAGGGCACATTAGGTATCCATGCCATATTTGAATTCAGCGACCCAAAGAATCCCTGGACGCCGAGTTTCTCTCCTTCCTGTGCGTTAATTTTGGACGAGTCCCACGGGAGATGATGCTCGTCGCTGTTCCCTGAGATCCAAGTGTTCAGGGGGTCAATTTAAACATAATAATTGTGGCAAATTTCTCCCACACTATTTGGGAATTTTAAAAATATTTTTATTTTAGAAATATGCAGTGGCGTACTATTTTTTTTCTTAAAAAATATTTACCTCAAACTCCTTACGGAAGACACTAATGGATTTTTTTCTTCTTCTATGCCAAAAATGTCTTCTAATGCATATAAGGCGTCCCCTAAATATTTTTAAATTATCATAATTTATATAAAAGTTATTCCTAAAATACTTTTTTAGCTTATGACATTATCTTAGTTAATTGTAGCAAAAGCCACCGCGACTGCGCTTAGCTAACTCCCGCCCTCATGTTTGGTAGGCCCAATAAATTTATTGAGAAAATTTTGGACTTTCCTAAAATATGTGTTGTCTGCCGTCCACCGGCTCTTAGAATAACAGGTATATAACTCTTAAGCAAAAATAGTATTTTTGCTCAAACCCCGTATATGACTAATAAAACATGATATCTAATAGTTACCTTTTGAGTTTTGGACCATGCGGAACTTTTTTAAATAATGACTTTTTCGTAAAATTAATTATAAAAAAGTTTTCCATTTGACGCCAACTTAGGTACGTAGACACATTGTTTATTATTTTACAATTAAAAAGATCTTTAAAAGCGCTTAAAAAAGATACCATCCATTGAATATGTCTATCTCAATTGGTTTTGGAAATATTTCTGTCCAAATATGAAGACTAATTTTAAATTTTTATTTCCAAACGTATAAATTTACATCCTCCCAACTTTTTAATTTTTAAAGTATAAAAGAAATAAAAACACTATTTTGTTGGATTGATTTTGTAGAATCTGTATCATTAAGCAGAATGCTTTTTATCTCTTAAGATATATAGGGTACGACAAAAAGTTTATAATATTTCAAAATGGAACATCCTGTATACTAAATCACCATAGAGAATTTAAAGAATGGAACGAAAATACCATATTTACCATATTACGTCTATTTTTATTGGCTTTGGAAATATGGCCATAAAAATGTTTTTATTGGTTAATTATTGCCGTAATACATATTTGAAATTTACACTTATTCTTTAGATTGGGATGGCCATACTTCCGAAATTAATAAAGATAGATAGATATATCAAATATAGTATTTTTCTAAAGCTCTTTTATAGATCTTTTTATTAGCGACATGAGTTCCTAGATAAACAATTCTTACTTCTTGTCTTTCCCCTGTATATATTAAGAGATAATTAAAAAATAAGTTAAGGGGAGTGTAAATTTATAACCTGACCAAAGATTAATATTGACCTGACACCCGGTAGGGACATTCCAGAGCCCCGCCCACCTAAGCAAATTTGAATATTGTTAGGTGTCAGTTACATATACAGTGTGTCCAAGATAAGGATCCTAAGCAATTAGTTAGTATTTGTAGTTAGAAGTCCGGCAACGGGGCAGTAGTGTAACATCATAAAGATGGTTCCGGCCGGCTAGAATTTAATGTTAAGATTTTGTCATAATATAGATAAGAAATAAAAGTGTTACGTGGTACCAAATTGTGTTTTATTAAAACTGTAAACACATAACATGGCGCTGCGGACTAGAGATCAGTATAATTACGGCTGTGCTTGGTGTTAAAATTAGTAGATTTCTCCTGTGAAATATTACAAGGAGGCTGACGTGAAGAAAAATTTGTTGAGACAAGATTGCAAGCTCCTCAAGGAACAGCAGAAAACACGGTTGCCAGCTTGTGTTCAATTGTGCTAGATTGTAAAAGTTATTAAGAAAAGCCTGAAATTCGGAAAATGGATCAGTTAAAACCACCTGCATTACTTTCCACGGAGGGGGATGTAGCCGTTAATTTCGAAAAATGGAAGCAACAATTTGAAATTTATTTTCTAGCAACGGGAATGAAAGAAAGTACCAAAATATCGGACGAGAGGAAGGTTGCAATATTACGTCACTGTCTGGGTCCTGAAGTACAGGATATTTATGACACCTTAGAAATACCTGCGGAAAGAGAAAAAGAAGTATAACAAGGTATTGGAACATTTGGAAAAACACTTTAAACCAAAAGTTAATGAAACTATAAATAGACATTTGTTTCATACAAGAGAAAACAAAAGGAGGGAGAAAGTATAGATAGTTTTATAACTGATCTGAAAAAACTAAGTATAAATTGCAATTTTGGTAATCTGAAGGAAAGTTTGATACGTGACAGAGTAGTCTGTGGTATTTTAGACAACAAGGTTCGGGATACTTTATTACGAGAGGCCGATTTAAAGCTGTCAAAATGTATATCTATATGTAAGTCTGCAGAATTGGCTACTAGGCATTCGAGGCAGTTAAGTGATGAACCAGCTGAGGTGCATGGTATTAAGAAAAAAGAATGGCTTAATAAAAAAGATGAAAACAGAGAACAGCATGAAGAACAAAAACTTTGCAAAGCTTGTGGTAATAAACATGGCTGGAAATGCCCAGCATTTAGTTATGTTATTTACTTTAAGGGTTCTTTAAATGAAAGTCGAGGTTCACTTATACTATATTTATTAGTTTAACGCACGTTTTACTTTACAGCCTCTTAGAAAACTATCCGCGCCCCGCCATGATTAAAAGACTAACTCTTTGGCTATGTTGCCAGGTTGCGTCATGAATTTCCTAAATCTCTAACGGAACATCTCCCCCTTTAAATAACACTTAAAACCTAACAGCACATCCTCCCTTTTAAAGTTAGGAGAGAATATAGTCTTTTAGATAAGCAGGTCTTTTAATGTCTCTAGAGGGTCTTCCCAAATTTTCCATATGCTCAGAAGACTCACTCAAACTTACATCTACACTAGGTTCACTTTTAGGCACTTTTTCAACTACACCTGCGTTTTCAACAGTAACATTGTTATTAGATATTTCATTATGTTTATCTGGACTAATAGAAGGCAGTGTTGGAATAACATTTTGTTCAGAACGAGGTGGAACATAATAAGGAGCAGCAACAAGATGCCACCTATTTCTACGAAACCTACCAGCATTTGTTTCAATTATGTAGGATCTAGGCTCATCTAATATTGATATAATCTTTCCATAACTTCTTAGATCAGTTACCCAAACACTGTCCCCTATAGATAAATCAGAAAGTGATTTTACTCTATGTCTTTTATTATAATAATATGCTCTTTTTTCCTTAGCCCCATCTTCGCTTTCAAATACAGAATCAGTATTCACAGTTTTGTTTAATAAACTTGGCAATACCGGCAAAAGAGTTCTAAGTTTTCTATTCATTAAAAGTTCAGATGGGCTAAAACCGCACTCCAATGGTGTTGTACGGTATGCAAGTAAAGCTAAATGAATATTACCATTGTTTTTCTTAATAAGTTGTTTTGCAACTTTGACAGCCGCTTCTATACAGCCATTGGACTGACTAAAGTATGGACTACTAGTGATATGTTTAAAGTCATATTCACGAGAAAATGCTTTAAATTCGCTTTGAAATTGTGGACCATTGTCCGACCTCACTATCTCTGGTATTCCATACCTTGAAAATAGTTCTTTCAGATTGGTGACGATTACTTTTTCTGTCAGTGAATTTAGTTTAAAAATCTCAAAAAATCGCGAAAAATAGTCAGTTACAATTAAATACCAAGAATCGCATTTAAATAAATCATACTCATACTCATACTCAATTTATTGATGTTAAAGACATAATTATGCTTACACAGGTCAAAAAGTTTAAAAAAATATAAAATATCCTTATAATCTAAAATAAAAGTAAAATACAAATTAGCACAATCTTAAGATTATAACAAACTAACAATTAAATACACTCATATTTGTTATACAATAAAATACATAAAGCACATAATGACTCTACACTAAACTTAATATCACTAACATCATCAACAAAGATTAAAAAACAAACAAAATAAGATTAAAATTGAAAATTTAGGTATTCCTCAAGTGAATAAAATGCATTTGCGAGTAAAATCGTTTTAACCCTAACTTTAAAGTCCTTATACAAAAGGTTGCAAATGCTGCGAGGAAGCACATTATAAAATTTAATTGCCCAGTATCCCGGACCACTCTGACACCTCTTTAGCCTCCAGTATGGAATGACCAGGCTTTCTTTATATCTAGTATTATGATTGTGAACATCCCCGTGGCTTACAAGATAGGCCTCATTACTCTTAATATATAATAGATTGTCATAAATGTACTGACATGGAAAGGTTAACACTCCAAGACGTACAAATGAAGACCTGCAGTCATCCCGATATCCGAGACCAGCCAAGACTCTCACAGCTCTACGCTGCAGCGCAAAAATCCTTGCAGCCTCAGCAGAGTGACCCCAGGCAATCATAGCGTAAGTCATGTGCGAGTGGAATATGGCATAATATGCGGTTTTAAGTACCTCATGCGACACATTTCCTGTTAGGCTCCGCAGTACGAATACACTTCGACTTGGTTTTTGCATAGTTGGTCAACCTGTGGCCCCCACTGTAATTTCGAGTCCAGAACCACCCCCAGAAATGTCACACTCTCGTTCCCCTCGTTAATATCTCCGAAGTCCCTAAGTGAAAAAACCATTGATTTAGTTTTGTCTTGGTTGAGAAGTAACCTATTCTGCACAAACCAGTCTTCAGCCCTGTCCCTGGCCTCCAAGGAACCCGTCACTGCCGTCTGAAGAGTATCGGCCGCTGTTGAGATTGTGGTATCATCGGCGAAAAGGATATACCTTTCAGAGATGCTTAGGTTTGGTAAATCGTTGATGTAAACTAGAAATAATATTGGGCCCAAAATTGAGCCCTGTGGGACTCCAATATTGACCAGTCTTTCCTCCGATGAAACCCCAGCCACTCTTACAACCTGACTTCTGTCAAAGAGATATGACTTCATCAGTTCGATACTCTCATCAGAAAAACCATACTTACCCAGCTTTTGGAGCAGGATTCCATGGTCGACGCAATCAAAGGCCTTGCTCAGATCGCACAGAACAACGGCATCAAATTTTAACTTGTGAAAAGACTCAATGACAAATGATATAAGATCTAATATTGCCAGCACTGTATTTTTATTTGCTCTAAACCCAAACTGACTTTCAGTAAAATAGTTGTTTATCTCAAAATAATCAATGATCTGCAGTGACATGCATTTTTCTAAAATCTTGGAGATAATTGGTAGGAGGGATATAGGCCTATAGTTTTCTGGCTGGTCCATGTCACCTTTTTTAAATATGGGAATTATCACTGCTCTTTTAAGAATGGACGGAAAGATGTTTTCTTCCAGGCAAAGGTTAATTAGCTTAGTAAGAGGCAATATGATAATATTCTTTATAGCCTTGATTACCCTAACATTCATCCCAAATATGTCTCTACTGTTTTTGTTCTTTAAGTTATCCATGATATCACGTACTTTGTTAAATGTTACCTGAGTAAATCTAAATTTTTTTATACATTTTTTGTCGCTTATATTATTTAATGGATCTTTAAATGTGGATGGAATTTTACCTGTGAGGTTCTGCGCTATACTCGAGAAATATTCATTAAAAGTAGATGGTGAAACATTTGGGTTTACATCAGAACTCTTAACCCCCTGTGCTTATTAATTATATCCCACATAGATCGAGCCGGATTACTTGAGGAACGTATAATATTATCATTTGATTTAATTTTTGCTTTTCGAATTTCTTTTTTATATTCTTTTTTAAAATCTTTATAAATATTATTAAGATAATCATTTTTATACTGGCACTTAAGGTCCTGTAAAAAACAAAGTTGTTCTCTCATTTGCCGTAACTCTTCAGTAAACCAACTGATTTTCTGGGCCTGGTCAGATCTGACTTTGTATTTTTTTCTGGGAAAGATTCCACATATGCAGTTTCTAAAATATTCATAAATTTTGTAAACTTTTCCTCCACAGAAATATCCTTTTCACTTACAAAATTAAATTCACAATGAGACACCCGACCATAGAAGTCAAACAAGCCTTTTCTAGTTATTGGTCTACACATTAGATTACTAAAATTTACTTTGGTAAGCCTCTCACGGGTCACCAGCTCAACAGTCTGTCCCCTATGATCAGAAAACCCTAGGTCACGGACCTTAGCCGAGCATAGCCCTACCTCTGCATCCACAAGGATGTTATCTATACATTTCGCCCCTCTAGTGGGATGAAAAATGGTCTGTTTTAAATTAAAACTTTCAATAGTATCTAAGAATTTTTTAGTATTACTTTCATTTGTTAAAAAATCAATATTAAAATCTCCCAATATAACAGTTTGCTTACCAGAAGGTACAGAATCCAGTACGCCAACCATGGTATTTAAAAAGGTGTCAAAGTGCCCGGTTGGGCAACGGTATACAGTAAATACATTTATATTAAAATCATTTATACAAACACAACATATTTCTAAACACTTTTCTAAGTTAAATTGACTTACATTAATGACACTAACCTTAAAATTGTTCTTTACAAAGATTGCTGTTCCACCACCACAACAATTTACTCTTGCCGAAAAACTTGCCAGTTTGTATCCTTTTATGTTCACACACTTGATTTCGTCTGTTGTAAGCCAGTGTTCAGTTACACATAGTATATCAATGTCTTTATCAATAATATACGCCTCAAATTCCTCAATTTTGTTACGGAGGGATTGTACATTGGCATGGAATAATGTTAGTGTTGCATTTCTCTCCCGTTCCTCATCTGGTAGGTGTGCGTCACCCTCCCCATGCTTTGGAGGTTCAGAAAATGGTTTACTATTACATTGGGTGGCCAGAGCTCTGGACACAGAAACTTAGAGCGCTGCTCCAAAGGTACTGTCAGCTTGAAGGAGCTACGGTATTTTTCCCTTTTTGTATGGATTTTTCGCACTTGCTTGTGACATCAGGCATTTTCATTGAAAGATAGTCTAATACGTTTTGTTCAGTTGTTTCTGGTGCTAATCCTGAGAGAAACAAGAAAGCTACCTTTTGAGCTGTTTTAAGTGGACAATCGTCACTTCTATTTGAACCTCTAAGAGGTTTAGGGCGTTGTGTTGGGCCAATTTGCTTCATTTTTCTTGATTTTATGGATTGAACAACTTTCCACTCGTCGTCGTCAACAGTTGATTTATCCTTATTATGAGTTTTGAGGTTAGGGTCAGGTGCATCGCTGACCTGTGACGCACCACGTTTTACGTTACTATCGACACTTTGAATAGTATCGACATCTAGCACCTCCTTATAACTTCGACCTAAATGATTTTTGGATTTTTGGACTTCGACATTTGGAGTAGTTTTTGTGATTGTTGGCAACACTGGAGTTTCAGTTCCTTTTACCGAAGTTTTAATTTCCCTTCACCGAACCCGGGTCTGGAGACACTTCCTTTATGGTAGGTGCTTTGTTTAACTATTTTTTGTCCAACTTTTCCATTCTTTTAATGATTTCTTTTTCCATTATTTCCATCTGCTTGGAGATTCTATCAAAGCCTGCTTGGTTGCTTTCGCTTTCCAGCATTGGCGATTTTAATTTTTAGAGCTGTTATTTCTTCATCTTTGTTCAAGAGAAGTTTGTTTGACTTCTTCTTCTCGGACATTTTTTGCACACCTGAGCAAAGAATCAATCCTTTACTTCCACTAGTTACTTGTAGACCCGTTATTCTGAGGGCACATGATTGATGGTACCATCCTGCACAGGTTATACATTTCACACCCGTTTTTTCGACCGTACATTTACAATATTTGCACTTTTTATTTTCCGGCACGGACGCAACGTCTTCATTCGACGCCATCTTGGCACCAAGCCACCTCAAACTGACGATTTCTTCGCACGTGCCCTACACTTTTACTATTCCCCGGATGCCCTTGGTGTATAAACCCAAAACATTTTAACCGTAGAGCTTTAGGTATTATTGGCCTTGTGCCTCGTAACAAATGAACCCTTCGCACTCTGAAATTTCATATCGACACTGAAAATATAGATAAATATCAGGTGTTAACAAATTTTTTCAGGCCAACCATTCAAACGAAAATTCTTTAATTTTCTACAAATTGAATCTTTATTTTGTTCCTGCTTAATCTCTCTTCTAGAAAATATGGTTTAACTTCGAAAGAAGTAGTAATTAAATTAACAAATGCCTCAGTTTCTAAAGCTAGTTCGTCATTAACAGGAGTTTGTTGGTTCAAAAATTTTCTTGAAAGTGTATCAGCCACCACTAAATCTTTACCAGGAACATAGTAAATTTCATATTCGTATCTCATAAGCCTTAAACGAAAACGTTGTAAACGTGGAGTCAACTCATCAATCGCCTTAGTTTGTAATACCTGCACAAGTGGCTTATGATCAGTTTCAATAAGAACTTTAATACACTGAAATATACTCTGAAAACTTTTCACAAGCCCACGTTAGAGCCAAAGCTTCTCGCTCTCATTTGAGCATATCTTTGTTCGGTTTCTGACAATAACCTTGAAGCATAACAAACTATTTGCTTTTGGCCCTTATTGTCCATTTGCATCAAGCATGAACCAATGCCAAAAGAAGATGCATCTGCAGAAATAATAATTTTTTTGGATGGATCAAAATAAGCCAAACATGGACTTTCTTGAAGAAGTGATTTTATTTTTTTAAATGCACATTTTTGTGACATATCCCAAGAAAACTGAACATTTTTTTTTAACAAGGATGTTAAAGGTTCTAATATTTCAGAACGATTTGGAATAAAACGGCTTGAAAAATTTACCATTCCTAAAAATCGTAAAAGTTCTTTTTATCCCCAGGTTCCGGGAAGTTTTCTATTGCAGAAATTCTTTCAGGCTCTACCAAAATACCTTTGCTTGATATAACATGCCCTAAAATTGGAGAGACTCAACACCAAAAAGGCATTTATCTTTATTTAAAGTAATACCTTCAGCTTGAATACGATTTAAAACCTCAAATAGAATTTTATTATGTAATTCCAAAGTAGGTGCATGAATAAGAATATCATCAATATGAAAAATTACCCCATCAATACCTTTTAAAATTTTATTCAACAGCATCGAAAAATATTCAGGTGCACAGGTTATACCAAAGGGCAGTCTTTTAAATTTAAATCGACCGAAAGGAGTTATAAAACATGTTAAATGTTGACACTGTTCTTCTAAGCGTATTTGATAAAACCCTGATGTAGTATCTAAGCGGCTAAAATATCGTGATCCTGAATCTGAGCTAAAATTCTTTCAACTTTTCCTATAGGAAATGGTGTACGCTGAACAGCCTTATTTAATTTTGTATAATCACAACATAAGCGTATCTTATCTCCCCTTACGAACGATTACAATTGGACTGACCCATGGTGTAAATTCTTCAACCGGTTCAATTATATCAAGATTTTGAAGTCGAATAAGTTCTTCTTTAAGGGTTTTAATAAGGGTATAGGCACTACACGAGGAATTGACTGCACAAACGGTTTTACTTCATTATTAATTTGTATATCCATTTTAGTTTTAAAAGTACCTATTTTGTCAAAAATACAAGGAAATTTTGCTTGGATTTCATTGAAACTTACTTGCAAAGTATTAATTTCTGATTTAAAGCCATCACCAAACTGAAGAATATTTAATTCTGTAATTACAGATCGGCCTAAAATAGGTTTACATAACTCCTCTATTACATAAATATCATATACGAATTTTTTACCATTTGAACTACATAAAGTTGCATGCAAAACTCCTATTATTTTTTAAACGAAAGCCTGAAGGGCCTGTAACAATTTTATTAGATGGAAAAAGAGCTTGAATTGTGTCCTTGTCTAAAATTTTAACAGGAATACAAGCAATGTCTGCACCTGAATCTATCATAAAAGAAATATCTTTATTTAACTCTAATACCTTCAAAGAAATAGACCACTCTTTCTCAGAAATGTTATTAATTTGTATGGATCCTAAAAATCATTAGTATTTTCTACCTGTACATATCTTACTTGTTGTTTACTAAATCTGCAAACAGTCGCCCAGTGTCCCAATTTTTGACAATTTCTGCATACAGACCTGTTTGCCGGACACTTATCTCGGGGATGTTCTGATAAACCACAAAAACTACACTGATTACACTGTGTTTTTCTTCCTTTTTCTTTCTCTCCTGGTAAAATAACTCGACTTTGCAACAACGCCCCTGCCTTACTCTGCATCTGCACACCTGCTACAGCCGCTACCCCTGCTGCGCCGCCGGGACCCGTCCATGCTGAAGTGTTTTGTTGTATTTCCCTAGATTGGATTGCTTGAAGTTCGGCTTGTTTCGCTGCAAGTGTACAATCGTTTAGAGTCAATTTCGCTTGCAGTTGTAAGCGCTCGCTCGTCTTGACGTCTGACATGCCTACTACTATCCGGTCACGTATCAGTTCTTCTTTAAACTGCCATAGTCACAGTTTTCGGCCAAAGTATGTAAATTCGTGAATAAAATTTTCCACAGGTTCCCCTGGCTTTTGTACTCTTGAATTGAATTTATATCGCTCAAAAATAATATTCCTACGTGGAATAAAGTGATCTTCAAATGCTTTTAAAGTATCTGGCATAGGTCGTAGGAGAGCCGGCAAATTGTAATAAAATATCTTCAGATTCTTCACCCAAAATGTAAACTAGTATATTAATTTTTTTCCTCATCTGATTTACTATTTTGTCCTGAGACAGACATATATCTCTCAAATCTCTTCCGCCATTGCGGCCAACATTTGGTGTAGAGGAATTAAATTTCTCTGGCGGCTTAACTGCCATCGGTACATTAACAACTGTAGAACTTACATTTCCACTTTCCGCCATTTTACTATTATTATTTTTCTTTATTACTATGTTGGTACACTTTTTATTACTTTTAATTTTTATTCGTTACACGACTACTTACTATAGCGCGACCAAACCGACAACGAAACCGGAATATGGCCGTCGCAACTTTCGCAAATACAAATGATTTATAGTTTTAGGACGATTAGAGGCTTTATTTCTCCCGACTACCACTCACACGCTGCCACCATGTTATGTTATTTACTTTAAGGGTTCTTTAAATGAAGAGTCGAGGTTCACTTATACTATATTTATTAGTTTAACGCACGTTTTACTTTACAGCCTCTTAGAAAACTCTCAGCGCGCCCGCCATGATTAAAAGACTAACCTTTTGGCTATGTTTAAAGAAAAAAGGTATACAATGTGTCTGCACAAGATAGTGACAGTGAGTCAAATCATCAAGACTCAGATTTTTTGTACGAGTCATTAAAAATGAAGAAAAGTATGTAGGTAGCATCACCCAATGGGTACAAAAGGTAAAAATTAAAGAAAAGAAATTTTATGCAAATTAGACACAGGGGCTGATGTTAATATTTTGAATTTAAAAACGGCTAAAAATTTAAATTTGAAAATTGAGCCTTCAATGTAAAATTAAGAACATACAATGGGTCCCACATTCAGGTTGCAGGTGAAACCTCAGTCAAATGTGAGGTTAATGGTATAAGTCAAACAATGGACTTTCAGATAGTAGATTTACAAGCTCCATGTATTATAGGGCTTCCTGGAATTAGAAAAATTTAACATGTTAAAGAAAGTGCAAACTCTGAAACCGACACAGATATAAGGGGGCTACTTGAAATGTATAAATGAGCTCTAGAAAGAGTCTTATAAAATCAAATTAAAGAATCATGTTGTTCCTGTTGCACAACCTCCAAGGAAAATACCTATTGGATTACAAGAGGATGTAAAGAAAAGAGTTGGATAGAATGGAAAAAATGAAAGTAATTCGAAAAGTGACAGAACCAACAGAGTGGTGCAGTGCACTAGTACTTGTTAAAAAACCTGATGGGTCATTTCGATTGTGCCTGTGGACTAAAGCAGCTAAGTAGAGCCATAGTTAAGGGAGCGACATCGGTGCCAACATTTGAAGGAGATTGGCATCAAAAATGGCAGGTGCAAAGGTATTTTCAGTTTTGGATGCAAACAAAGGATTTTGCAAATTAGGTGGCTGAGAAAGTCAACTATTGACATGTTTTTCATGCTGGCTTGGTTTTGGTAGATACGCTTTTCAAAGAGTTCCATTTGGCCTTTGTTCTGCACAGAGGTATTTCATCAAAAATTTAAAACCCTGTTTGAGAAGCCTAGATGGTGTTGAAGTTTATATCGATGATATATTATTGATTATTGGGGTACAGATGAGGCGGACCATAATAAAGAAGTTGAAAGCAGTTTAGAACGAGCAAAAGCAGGCAATGTGCGATTTAACAAAAGCAAGTGTCAGTTCGGGGTTTTGAAGTGAAATATGTCGGTCATGTGTTTAGAAAATGGTTTTCTTCTTAGGCAATGAAAGGCAATTTGTTTAAATTCTAATTTTATTAAGAATGTTAAGCAAAAAAACGTTTACATTAAAATTTTTACAGTAATAACTATTTACTTAGCAACAAAATTCAACAACATTGTTTTTACGTAGTGACGTCGCCATCTATTACTGGATTACTTTTATTTATATTCCAACACCCTCCCTTAATCCAGTGATACAAATAAAATTAATCTAATCCTAAATCCTTAACAAATTTCATGTGCTTTACACTATGAAGACCTTTAGTCAGCACATCAGCTATCATTTCATTAGTTGGCATGTACTTTATTTCTACATCTCCATTTTCAACTACCTCTCTAATAAAATGATATTTTACATTAATGTGTTTAGTGCGATTGTGAAATACTGGATTTGCTATAATTTTATGTGCACTTTGGTTGTCATTAAAAATTCTAATGGGGTCTTGATATCCCAAGATCTCATTAAGAAAACCTTTGACAAACAAAGCCTCTTTTGCTGCTTGTGTTATAGCTACATACTCAGCTTCAGTACTAGATAATGTAACTGAGCTCTGTTTCTTTGATTCCCAAGAAAATGCACAACCTGAAAGTTTAAACACATATCCAGTATATGACTTCGCATCCTGAATATCATTTGCCCAATCTGCATCTGTGTAACAGGAAATACAATCATCTTTATTTTTAAAAATTAAACACTTATCAATTGTACCTTTCAGATATCTTAAAACTCTTTTAGCATGTTTGAAATGAGTACTATTATAACATGTATTAAACTGACTGAGATAGCTAACTGCATAAGCTATATCGGGTCTTGTGTTTACTGCTAAATACATTAACGAACCTATTAAAGAGCGATAAGGTATTTCTGCATCACAATTGATACTTTTCTCTAATTTTAAATTAGCCTCAATTGGAGTTAAAGCATTTTTAGCTTCTAACATATCAAAGTCCTTTAATAATTTTAAAATATATTGTTTTTGACTAATTTTAATGTAACCTTCACAGTTTTCAATGTTTAAACCCAAAAAGTTTGTCACAGGACCTAAATCTGTAATCTTAAAATTATCTGCCAAAGCATTTTTAAGTTTTACTTTTCGTCATCATTATTAGAAAAGATAAGAAAATCGTCAACATATAAAGTAACTATTGTAATTAAATCTTTACTTTTCTTTATATAAACACATGACTCAAATTTGGATTTTTCATATCCCAAACCAGTTAAAGTATTTTCAACCTTTTTGTTCCACATTCTAGAAGATTGTTTTAGACCATAGATTGCTTTATTTAATTTACAAACTTTATCTTTATTCTTTTCTGAAACAAAACCAATTGGTTGGGTCATGAAAATATCCTCCTCCAAATCACTATTTAAGAAAGCGGTTACAACATCAACATGATCAATAGTTAAATTTAATTTTACTGATAAAGCGAACAATAATCTAACAGTAGAATTACGTACCACTGGTGCAAAAGTCTCAGAGTAATCTTGTCCAAATTGTTGTGTAAACCCTTTCGCAACTAATCTAGCCTTGTATCTAGGTTCACCATTACCCCCACTTTTCACTTTAAACACCCACTTACACTGCACTATCTTCCTATCTGAAGGTCTGTCCACCAATGTCCACGCTTTGTTCTCCATGAGTGCATTGTATTCATCCTCCATTGCTCGATGCCATTTTGAACGTTCGGAACTCGATAATGCTTCTTCAACTGTAGTTGGTTCTTGTGGTGCCTGTGTAATATGATACAGCATATAATCTGGAAATTGTTTTTCTTTTCTTGTTCTTTCTGAACGTCTAGGAGTGTCATTTAAAATATTTTCATTTGAATTATCATTTGATTCATTTCTTTCAACATTTTGCTTTTCTCGAGGCTTTTCTTGACTTTCTTGCTCATATAAATCACATATAGGTGGTGAATCGGAGCCAGTCTGGTTATTTTCTGAAGTCTGAGAATTTACTGAGGAATCACAAATATTTTCCATAAATATTACATCTCTGGACTTTATAATTTTATAAGTTTCCGGATCAAAAAGTCTATAGGCTTTACTGTCCTCACAATATCCTACAAAAATACACTTTTTGCTTTTAGAATCTAGCTTGTTCCTCTTTTCTTTTGGAATATGAGAAAAGCTTCACACCCAAAAATTCTAAGGTGACTTAAATCAACCTTTTTATTATTCCATACTTCCCAAGGAGTTTTTCCAGGAATTTTCTTTGTAGGTGATCTATTTATTAGATAAATAGCAGTATTGGCTGCCTCAGCCCACATTCTTTTGTCACAATGACAATCTTCAAGCATACTTCTTGCTTTTTCCATAATCGTTCTATTATACCTCTCAGCAACACCATTTTGTTGAGGCGAATACTGTACAGTCAGCTGATGCTTGATTCCCTTTTCTTTTAAGTATTGTTTTAATTCGTGATTACAATATTCTGTACCATTATCTGATCTAATACATTTTACCCTGGTATTACATTCAACTTCAACAGCTTCAATAAACTCTTTTACACAGTTTTTAACTTCATATTTTGAGGTTAAAAAATATGCAAAAATCATTCGACTATGATCATCTATCAATGTCAACATATATCTTTTATTTCCCCAAGAAGCAGTTGGCATTGGCCCACATAGATCAGTATGAATAAGATCTAGCTTGCTTTTGGATAAACTCTTATTTTTGTTGGTTAAAAATGGTTGTCTTGCATGTTTACCTTTGATGCAGGATATACAGTTTGGAGCTTCCTGAGCAGTACCAGTAAATTTTATTCCCGTAGCTAAACCATTTTTAAGGAGATTCATGCTTACACGATTTAAGTGTCCAAGCCTCTTATGCCACAATACCTCGAACTATTGTCTACAGCCAAATATGATTTTTCTTTTGAGTTTTCTTCTACCAAATCTAACTGATAGAGTCCATTTTTGTTTGATGCAGTGGCTATCACTTCACCACTCACTTGACACTCTGTCGAATCAAATATTTACATCAGCCTTCGATATCGAATAACACTGAATGTCCTTTTTCTACCATCTTGCTCACTGATAATAGATTAGCTCTTAAGTTTGGTACACATACAATGTCTGTAATAGTCTTAACACCATAGTTTGTATTCACTTTTGTTTTTCCTATGCCCTTACTAGACAATGTTTCACTATTTGCCACAATAACCTTGGATTCTGCATTGCTATCATAATCATATAGTAGTTTCTTTTGATATGTCATATGTGATGTTGCACCTGAATCCACAATCCAATTCTGAACATCCAAAGATTCACTTGTCTGCAAGCTTATTTGAAGTGCTTTATCAGACTTTTTGTCTTTGTTTTTATAGTGACTATTCTTATGGAATGTCTTTTCCTTACTGTCTTTCATATCCATTTTACATTGATTTTTAAAATGTCCCAATTGTCCACATCGAAAACACTTGACAGTTTTACCCCTTTTATTTGAAAAAAGTGCTGTTTCTTTGTTGCTTGTAGCATCCTTGCCATATCTGTCATCTTGTATTAGTTTTGACTTTATAAAATCACTAGTAATCGTAGCTCCTGAGCTTTCTATAGCCATTACCATTGGGTCATATTCTGGTGTTAAACCGCTTAGTAATATAACACCTAAAAACTCGTCATCGACTGGTTGCCCCATGTCAGATAATTTTTGAGCTAATGACATTGTCTCGTTTATATAGGCCTCCATGGTGGAAAAATTATCTAATCTAACTCTCACCAGGCCTCTAATAAGACTTAATCTTCTAGACAAACCCCCTATCCTCATAGGCTTTTTCAAGATTACACCATGCTTCCTTTGCTGTTTCAGCTGATCGAACATGAGAATATGCTGAAGGTTTTACCATTAGACAAATTTTTGCTAAAGCCTTCTGTTCCCAACGAGTTCTCTCCAATGTAGTGGATTTATCATCGTCTGGATAACCTTCTATTGTTCTCCATAAATTCTCGTGAATTAATGCCATTTCATTCCAAATTTCCAGTCATTGTAGTTCTCTCTACCTGACAATTTTTCAAACGATAGATGAATTCCGCCTGAATCAGCCATCTTGGAACTTACAGTAACACTTTGGAAAACGACACCGCGAGTTACTACTTTTTACAACGTTTTTACGCGATTTTCCCGACTAAACTTTATTTGCCTTGGTGCCTGGGCCCATAACCTGTTAGAAAATGGTTTTCTTCTTAGGCAATGAAAGGCAATTTGTTTAAATTCTAATTTTATTAAGAATGTTAAGCAAAAAAACGTTTACATTAAAATTTATACAGTAATAACTATTTACTTAGCAACAAAATTCAACAACATTGTTTTTACGTAGTGACGTCGCCATCACCGGTGGCACAGATTTTTAATCACAAGTTATCTTATCTGTAGATAGTAGTAGTAAAGGCTTAAGAACAGTTATTAGCCAAGATAACTTACTGTGGCGCCTTTCCAGGCTTTAACGCAGGCCCAGCGGTGCGGGCGCAAATAGAAAAGGAACTGCTAGCAATAATTACATGGTTTGGCCGAGCGGTTCCACAGTACTTTATATGGGCGAGTGGTATATATGGAGACTGATCACATAAGCCACTAGAGCATGTTTTAAAAAAAACCTTTAATAGATACACCATTGAGATTACAAAGATTTTGATTAAGGCTCCAGCCATATGGTTGCGATGAGTTCAATATATTCCTGGCAAGGATTTACTAATGGTTGATGCTCTGTCTCTAAACAAGCACATAGAAAACTGATTTAGAAAGTGAGCTGTCAGATATTGACACTGAGGTTACTATGCATGTAAATTTTATTTTTAACGGCATTTGGGTTTTAATTGATGGCAAAGATTGTTTATAAAAACACAGCCATAATGATCCGAATTTAAGTGTCATTATAAATTATAATATTCAAAATGGGTGGCCAAAATATGAGTTAATACCTTGAGCCCATCTAAAATATTATTACTCTATAAAAGATGATCTTTTTTTTGTTACTGGGTTAATTTATAAAAATAGTGCAGTTGTTGTGCCTATAAATTTAAGATCAGAAATGTTAAAGTTGATACATTATAATCATTTAGGAATAGAGAAATGTAAATCACGGGCAAAGGAGGCACTTTTATTTTTGGCTATTATGCAAAAAGAAATAGAAGATAAAGTAAATTGTGGTGCATGTTGTAAATTTCAAAGGCATGGGCATGAGAGTCTGATGCTAAGAGAAATTCCTAAAAATCCATGGAATTGGTGGGTTTGATATTTTTTTATTATAAAGTCAGGCCTATTTATTATTGGTTGACTATTTTTAGTGATTTTTCGAAATTAATAAATTGCGTGAAAATACAGAAGCACCATATTGTGTTTAAAGAACTTTGCTCGTTATAGTAAACCCAGATTACTATACACTGACAATGGTCCACAATTTTCGTCTTTTAAATTTAAGGTTTCTGTAGAGTGGCAATTTATACATCAAACATCAAGTCCCCACTACCCTCGCTCAAAATGGTATGGCGGAAAGATACATACAGGACTTGTAAACAGTTACTAAAAAAGGCTGATGAGTCGAGACTGAATCCTTACATAGCATTATTGGAATATAGGAACACACCTATAGATTGCAATTATAATAAGTCGCCAAGTGATATAGTTTTTGGTCATAAAAATAAACGCTTTTCCTACCAACTTCCAGAGGATTTTCAGGATAATGATAACGTTACTAACTCTCCTATTAAATCTTTTTTTTTTTAGAAGAAAGGCAAAACAAAGCTAAAACTTATCATGATAAAAACATAATTCTAAGCCATTAGATTTGAAAGGAGAGGGTAAGGTTAAGAGATAGTATACATGATATGACAAAGGGCAAAATTGTAAACGTAGACATAGACCTAGATCATATCGTGTTCAATTACCCTCTGAAATGTAGAAAGAAATAGGTATAATATTTATATAGGCTCTCGCCTCAAGATAACTTTTGAAATAAAGGTGAATTGTATCACAAAAGTGAAAATCAAGGTGAAATTCTGGAAAAGCAGTCAACCAAATTTAGTAATGTAAAGTTAAAGGACAATTCTGCTCCTATCTCAGATCCTACCGAGTCTTCTGTTGAAGCTGGGATTACCCGGACAACTAAGATTTGGTAGACTTGTTAAAAAACCAGATTATCTTAAAGATTTTGTACAATAAATATAAAAAAAGGGGAGATGTCATGAGTATTAGTTAGTATTTGTAGTTAGAAGTCCGGCAACGGGGCAGTAGTTAACATCATAAAGATGGTTCCGGCCGGCTAAATTTAATGTTAAGATTTTGTCATAATATAGATAGAAATAAAAGTGTTACGGGTACCAAATTGTGTTTTATTAAAACTGCTTAGGTTAAATTAGGAAAAAGTTGTGTTTTTTAAAGCTTATTTACATGCCGTTTAGAAAATTTAAAAATTCATGGCCTGCTACGATATTTGGCAAAAACTGAAATTTGACTATATCGATTCTATTTTTTTTTCTGACTTTATTTAAAGAGATATGATAACACTAACATTGGCACTTTTTAGCTACTACATGATGGTATTTCTAGATTGTATATCCGACATTTCGTTTTCAAGAAATCATTATAAACTTTATTTTTTATATGGCTCGACAAAAAAGTACACCCTGTATCTGATCCCATTTTTTATTACAAATTCAACGATGTATCACATGCCACATTTTTTATGTTAGTTAAAAGAAAAAATTATTTTTCTATTTTTAAAAAGTATTTTTAAGTAGGCTGTTTGCAAATGCTTTGACGTTAATACCTGTTACCGAGTCTGTCACATAATTTAATGTTATGCTAAAATAGTAATTGTCGTTATTGTTACTGTTATCTTTATTATTGTTTATTGGTGAGTAGTTAATATCTACTGTGTTGTTATCGTCGAATATGCCGGGTGACCATTATAGCCATAAAGAAAAGTTTGACATGCTAACATGCTACATTTTGTGCCACAAAAATACTTTAAATACAGCAGCAGCAATGTATCTTAATACAATACATATCCAAAAGGAAACAGCCATGTAATTCCATTTTCTTACAGCTGGCTCAAAAATTTAAAAGAATATGGTTCATTTAAAAAGCCTGATTTATCTCGAAAAAGAAATCTTCAAGAAGAGAACCCAAAATAATGTTTTACAAGTAGTTGTTGAGAACCCTGAGATATCAACTAGGCAAATTGAACAAAATGTAGGAGTAGCCAAATCCACAACTCAATTTATTTTGCGTAAAAATATATAGATAATAATGGTATCTTCAACCGTCACATTACTGGGCTCAGCAAAATCACGTGTTAAGAAAATATCAAAACATCATCAAGAACGTTTGGGTTTAATATGTGGTGTGGTAAACTTGTGTAGAACTTAAATACTTGGCAAGCATTTCATTAACATGCAATCTCTATTGAACTCGCAGAACGATACCTTTATTGGATTTTAAAAATGATTTAGAAGACTCGTATAGATAAATTTATCTCTTTCAGAGCTCAATAGCTGTTGGTTTCAACAAGACGGTGCTCCTGCACATAATTCTAGGCAAGTTCAAGAGTATCTTTCGCAGCGATTTCCTGGAAGTGGATTGGAACCTTCTAGTCAAGTGTCTTGGCCAACGCGATCCTAAGACTTAACTTCTCTGGACTTCTTTCATAAGGGATTTTCTCAAAAACAGAGAGTTTACCAATATCCTTTTCAATATGAAGTAGCAAAGTTACGAGAATGTGTAACGGCCGCATTTAACAGTGCATACACCACAGATATGTTACGTGATGTTTTAAGTTCTACAGTTAGAAGATCATACTGTTTAGTGCCACCTGTTTTAAATTAAAAATAAAAACATGCGTCAATTTTTTTGTTATTATTGCGTTACCTACAAAATAAATTCATTATTCGCTACTTAAAAACACCTTTGAAAAATAAAAAAATGAATTTTTCCTTTACACTAAAATTAAAATGCGGCATGTGATACATCGTTAAATTTATAATAAAAAATAGGATGAGATACAGGGTGTACTTTTTTTTTCGAGCCATATAAAAAATAAGTTGATGATGGTTTTGAAAACAAGGCTTGTCGGATATAAAATCTAAAAAAATACCATCATGTAGTAGCTAAAAGTGCCAAATAAAATCTGTTTTAGTTTTTCATATCTCTTTAAGCAAAGTCAGAAAGAAACAAAATCAGCATAGTCGAATTTCCGTTTTGCCAAATACCTCAGCAGGCAATAATTTTTTGCGCTTTTAAACGGCTTGTAAAGCCAGCTTTTAAAAACACACAACTTTTTTCCTAATTTAACCCCTAAGCTGTATCTCCAACAGGTACTATGGATTCCCCTGCTTAGGATCACTTATCTTAGACACACTATGTAGGTCTCTATTAAAAACGGCGTTAATTGCTCAGAAATCTATTGTGTATATTATGGTTTGCTTAATTTTAAGAGTAAATGAGAGTAAGCGGTTTCCGACGGTGAAACTTTTGAAAAGACCCTACTTATGGGCGGAGATGCCTGATAAGTTGGATAAGCCCACACACCTAGGGTGGAAAGAGGTCGCCCACCAATTAAGATATTTTTACTAAAAAATAAAATATTTTTAAAGGGAGTCAGAGCCACATGGCTTAATTTCAATGTTTATTAGAAGTTTGAGGTATTCAGATTCTTCTAGTAAAATTATGGGTATAAGACTATTAAGAAGGGGTAAAACCTAACATAAAAAAATATTTTGAATTACATTTTATTTAAAATATAAGAGATAAAGTACATTGTTGTTGCTTTAATAAAATAATATCTACACGGTTTAATGGCAAATATTTGGTTTGGTGTCACCACTTTGGTGCAATTTCTCTGGGCGGTCTTACCCAAAGCCGCTCATTTTCCTTTAAATTACCCGTATATTTTTTAACTTTACAGAACATAATATTTTGTTAATTCATAATAATACAGTCAGTCGTCTGCGGGTATTGATATTAATGATGCTAATTATTACTTATGTACCGTAGTAACGTTTAAATTTTCATAGATGAAATAATACATCAACCTGCATCCAAACGTTGATGACCGAAGGATTAAAAGCGGATGCAACCCAGCTAAAGTTGGCATCTTGGCTTTAATGTTTGCCATTGAGTGATAGACATCAGAATCGATTACGCGAATGCGTTTAAAAATTATGACGGTGGACATCGTTAACCGTGTGCAGGTACTCGCATCTCTCTACACTATATTCCCATCACACTTTTTGCGTTATAAGCTTCCTATTTTGTTTGATTTTATAAATTGTTTTAAGACCACTGGCCAGACTATCTTGCAATTCGTGTTCCCCGGATTAAATTGCATTACCCTCCGCTGACTACGATGGAGGCTAATGTTTGATGTCTAATATGCGTTCGGTGCACGAGATTAGTCGCGCATTCTCTAAATATTTACATGTGAACCAAAGAGCTTTGTAGGTTGCGAATTACCACAAGAAATCAATTTTTATGCATTCTTCGCACCTTCTACGCATTGATCCCAAAGGCCGCCAAGTAGAATAATAATTTTGGGTTACCGCTGAAAAAAATGGTACACAAAGCGTTAAGTTGGCTCTATCGAATTTCTTACGACCAGGTATCTCTTCACAGAGCTGGAAAGCTGCACGTGTTCAACCTATTTCCAGAAAGGATCTTAATCTCTTCCATCTAACTATAGACCAATTTTAATTCTTTCAGTTCTTTGTAAAGTAATGGAAAAATTCATTAATTCACAAATTTTTAAGTATTTAGAAAATCACAAAATTTTGCATGATAGGCAGTATACATTTCGCCACAAAAGATCTACAAGCAGATCTTCTTTCCTTCGTATCACACTGCTGAAATAAATCTCTTGAGTTTCTAGGTGAGTCCCAGATCGTTGCTCTTGAGATATCCAAAGCTTTTGACCAGGTCTGGCATGCCGCCCTTCTTAATAAACTATCCTCCTATGGTTATTGTGGACGGTTATTCTTCAAGCTTTCACCAAGGCACCAACATTGTTTCTTCTTTACATTAACGACCTTCTCTCGTCCACAACTAATTTCATTCATAGTTTCTTCGAAGATAGTACCCTATACTCCAGTTTTCGGGTTCCTAAACCCATCACTAAACCTGATTTGGAAAACAAACGCAGAGCGATAAAGTTATCTCTTTCGCAAGATCTTAATTTAATATGGCATTGGGGCGCCAAAAATCTTGTCCATTTTAATGCATTCAACACACAATCATGTTCCTTGTCGCGAAAAGAGTCATAAAATACTCATCCTCTATACTTACGAGCGACCAAGTTTTACAGAGCAAAGACACCTTCAATCTTGTGGGCGTCACATTTGAAAGTAACCTTAACTGGCATAAACATATTATATCTATAGCCATTGCAGCTTTAAAAAAGCTAGGATTTCTCTTTCAAACCGAAAAGTATTTTTCCCTTTCTAACTTATACACTTTATATGTGTTCCAAATCCGACCTCCCTTGGAATATTGTTCTCATATCTGGGGCATGGCGTCCCCACCACCCTAAGCATTCTTGATTCCATCCAAAAAAGAGCTATTCGTCTCATTAATGATCCTTCACTTACAGAAAGGCTTCCCTCTCTTGCCAATCGTCGGGCAGTGGGGATTTATCGCTTTTTATAGGCACTTCCATGGCTTGTGCTGTGAGGAGTTATCCAGTATAGTTCCTTCACTCACGGTTCCCAACAGAGAAACTCGTGGTACCGCGCGTATGCATCCATATACGGTTCAATTGGACAGGCCCCGAACTTCCTACTTTCTTCGTTCTTTTATCCCTAGAGTTTCTAGAATGTGGAACCTGCTGCCCGCGGAGGTCTTTCCTTCCCCCCAAATCTGCAAGTATTTAAGTCCCGTGTCAACAAGCTCCCTCTTACCTCACTTAAGACACCCACGGTTCGTATCTAGGCTTTTAGCCTTCGTGGTTTAGTCCAAAAATAAAAAAATATATATGTAACAAAATTTAAATAAAAATGAGCGACTGGGTTTAAGTCTTTTTTATTGCACATGCAGAAATAACTACTCATCTTTATTTTAGTATTAAGTTTTGGATTTAAGGTAATTTGAAGGTCGTTTCTTAAGACTAAAATAAAGGTTTTTTTTTTATTAACACTTTAGTTTAAAAGTATGGTCTTAAATCTTGCGGTAAAACTAATACTTATACTAAAAATAAAAAATTTATTTACAACGACCCGGCCTAAAAAACAATGAGTGGGAGATTTTAGTGAATGTAGACATGACATCAGAGTAGTACCAAAGACAATTGTAGTTTCACTATAGACACCTAGATCAATGCTAAATTATCGGTCATCAGCTTGGACGCTCACTCGTGGGCTTATGAAGCGGGTATCCATCAGGCCACACGTAAACAGTACCGGATAATTTGCCGCTTCATAAAATCAGCCAAGCCAGCGTCCAAACTGATGACCAAAAATTTAGCATTGTTCTGGGATTCTATAGTGAAACTATAATTGTCTTTGGTATAGTATTAAAAAAATTACGGATTTGGTCAGTGGAATAAATTCATTTAAAATTAAGTAGTTTATATTTTAGAAAAGCGCTCAAAGATATCGATTTTTGCTTTTAGCTGCGGTTTTTTTCAATAGTTAAATTATGTATACAGTACTGACCCACAGATAAAAAAGGGCCATAAACTTTTTGACGTGACAACGTCTTATGATTCGATAAACCCGGCTGCACGCACCAAAAAACATGACTCATGCCGCGTTACCCCGCGCGCTCCATTTAAGGCTTGAAGTGCAAGCGAGTGCGTTGAACGAGCGACAAAGAGGCACAATCCCGTGTTCGGCAACGTTCGACATCTGTTTCAACTCCTACTTGAGTGAGCGTGCAGTGAAAAGTGAATGTGCAGTACGTGTTGTACTTTCTTTAATCATTGACAATGTTGATATTGCTAACAGCGTGTGGTCACTTTAACCAATAGGCAACTTGTCATTAAGTTCGCAACTATCTTTCGCTTAAAATTACTTGCATGAAAAAACACAGAAAACACGTATACATTTAGGCCCGAAACATGAATTTCCCGATAGTTTCGGGAAATACCAGAAAATATCGGGCCGCCGTTGCATGTAACAGCATCGGTCAGCGCCAGCTACGCAGAATTTTGCTACTATTGTTTTTATTAGACTATTGTCTATTATAAATCACAGGGAAAGGCCGCGCTATCTTTCCTAATAGCAACTATTTGGCCAGTTATTTTTTTGCACTTTGCTTGCTTGGCGTTGATTTAATTTTTTTTTAATATTTGCTGTTTTTTGGGTAAATTTTACCACTCCCAAGCGAGCACCGCCTGGGTGCTATACGCACCCCGGCACGGCTTGGCTCGGCCCCGGTTTACTTTCTTAGCATAATCTAAAATGGCGAGAGTAAGACTATGGGCTCCTTTATTCTTAATGCGATGTACATGTACTTGTACAATATACCAGGTATACAGGGTTAGTAAAAAAAACGGAACGGCGGATTATCTTGGCAACCGTTAAATATAAATCGACTCAAATTCTTGTGCCAAGAGGTAACTGAACAAGAAGAATTCAAAAATTGTACTTGCACGTTTGCCAAGCTTATAGTTTTCTCTGTAGGTTAGGAAATTTTTAAAATTTTAAATAGAATACCCGATTTTTATTATTGTAATCAATTATATCCTGATATTATCGTTTTTTAACTCCTGTCAATTTCGGATATATAACATCATATTTTTTGAAATTAATACAAGAACGACTAGGTATGGTCAATTATCTAAAAACAATCCAACCAATATTGGTCAAAATTAGTACAGGGGTGAAACTGAACCCTCTAAATTCATGAATGTTTTTGAGATAATTGACCATATCTGGTTGTTTTAGTATTTAAGCTTGATGTCCTATCTTTGAAATTGACAGGAGTAAAAACGATAATATCAGGTTAGAATAAGGTTGATACAAGCAATTGGTTACAATAATAAAAAATAGGGTATTCTATTTAAAATTTTAAAATTTCCTAACCTACAGAGAAAAGTGTAAGCTTGGCAACCGTGCAAGTAAAATTTTTGAATTCTTCGTGTTCAGTTACCTCTTGGCACAAAATTTGTTTGATTTATATTTAACGGTTGCCGAAATAATCCACCGTTCCGGAATTTTTAATCAAGCTTAAATACTAAAACGACCAGGTATGGTCAATTATCTCAAAAACGATCCAACCGAAATTCATCAAAATTAGTACAGGGGAGTAACTGGACATTTTAAATTCAGGAATTGCTTTTGCGATGTTTCCATAACTAAATTTTGTTATTCTCTTGCCTTGCCTTTTTTAAGATTCTTAAAAACTTCACAAAAATACTATTCATGAATTTAGGAGGGTCCAGTTTTACCCTGTACTATTTTTGACGAATATTGGATGGATCATAGAACGGAAGCATTCACGGCCTTGGTCAACTGAGGAATCTTGGTTCTGTTTGCACCGCGTCAAGTTATCGTACAGTTTACATCGATTGCCACGAGGCATCTTCAGGATCTGTACTCTACGAGAATGGAACACTGAATAGTATAATAATATAATATAATAATAATTCAGTGTTCCATTCTCGCAGAGTACAGATCCCTGAAGATGCCTCGTGCAATCGATGGCGAAACGTCGGTAAACGATTTTAACTTGACGCGGTCCAAACCCAAGAACCAAGATTCCTCATTGGATGGATCGTTTTTTAAATAATTGACCATACCTAGTCGTTCTTGTATTAATTTCAAAAAAATATGTCATATCCCCGATATTAAGAGGAGTAAAAAACCATAATATCAGGTCATAATAAAAGTTGATACGAGCAATTGATTACAATAATAAAAATAAGGTATTCCATTTAAAATCTTTAAAATTCCCTAGCCTACTGAGAAAATTACAAGCTTTTCTTTATGTTCAGTTACTCCTTGGCACAAGATTTGGTTTATTTATATTTGACTGTTGCTGAGATAGTCCACCTTTTCGGTGTTTTCTACTAACCTTGTATAAGTAAATAACGGTATTATAATTTTTTTATTCTACTCTTTACTGGCATGTATTTCCACCAAGGCATACACCTTTTAAAGTATATAAAGCTATACCGGTTGAGCTAAACAACATAACACATAAGCAATGTAAAAAAGAGACGATCTAACTAAATACCGGCATGTAAACATGCGTGACTTAATAGTGCTTGTTTGTTATGCTAAACTGCTTGCTTATATAGTATGTATAATAAATAATTTATATGTTTTGTTATATTTTACAGGTTCTCCAGGTTCCCCACTACCTCTTCCTCCTCCCCTTCCACCACCACAACCACCAAATTTTTTCTGCCCCTCCCTCCTCCGCCTCCACCAATATATCTTACCTCCTCAACCATTACAGCAACCAAAGCCATCATTACCTGATCCAATAGTTAAAAGATTTTGTGTTATGTGCTCCTACAGAAAACAATCATGAACTAAATAAACTTCCTCAGCAAGAAACCCCTGCTCCAAAAACTAAAATGAAGACCATTAATTGGAATAAAATACCCACTAATAAGGTTAGTATTTTTTATTTAAAAACTATTTTATAAATAAAAATTAAAGATGTTACAGTTTGTTAGTTTGGGGTAAGTTTTGGTACTGCTAAGTTTGTTTTCCCAAATGCTTTAGTCTAAGATCCAGCTGCTAGAATCTGCAAGTATCTGTTTATTTTTAATGCAACTTAGTTTTTATGAATGATAAATAGTAGCAGTGGCGGAGGTGAAATGTATGGGTGCAATGCACCCATATGAAAAAATGAACATTGTAACATTTTTGTCCGCAAAAGTCAAAATTGTTGTATGTGGGTGAGGACATTTTTTTTCTTCAAATTTGTATTTGGAGAATAGGTTACTACTTTTTGTTTATTCTTTTAAAAAGTTTTTCTTTTAATTAAAAAAATAGAATGTGAAAGTTAGGTTTTTTTACTCTTTAACCATTTTTTGCTTATGCCGGCACCCATATGAAATCTCAAACCCGCCGCGGCTGAATGGTAGTAGAATAGATTACATTATGGTTGCCTGAAAACAATTGGCCTGAATTACCTTTTTAAATAATTTATAGTAATTAGTTTTTGTTAATAAATTGCACATACAAGTTTCTTTTTAATAAACGAAACATTATTCGGAAAGAAAAATGATGTAAGGAAAATAAAAAAGGCGGGCAATAGTATATGGCATTAAAGTACAAAATGTTTTGTTTATTTAGTTATTAATATTGCGTAGTTGAGCATATATATTATAACCCGACTTCTTTTTTATTTTCTTTTATTTTTTTAATATTTATTTTTATTTTTTTAGTTTATTATTATTACTATTAAATCGGTAAATATTCACTAAAAACACTACTAGTACCACCTTTAGCTGTTAGGTGCAGTCCCATGTCAATCGATTTTAAGCTTTTGACAGCAATGGAGGTTTGATTAAGGAATTAAAACAAAAAGATTTAAATAACCAGAACTAACCATGACCCCCACCTATACTCTGTCTTCGGTTTTTGATATTGTCTGTCAAAAGCTTATAAATCGATACACAGGGGCTGTAATATATTGATACACACGGGGCTGCAACTTGTAGCATGTAGAATACATTATATCTGTCAAAAGCTTATAAATCGATACACGCGGGGCTACAACAAACAGGTACACACGGAGCTGCAGCTATACGCTTGTCTTTTAGTTCGGTGAAAAGGGTTAATTTTACCCCAAGGTTGTCGGTTCTGAATGCACCCCTGATCTCTCCTTTTTAACCAACTTAACACGAACGAGGTATACGACAGAGGAAAAAAAAATACGTCTATTACCTTTCTCTCTCGCGATCCTGACTTTGTTATAGGCCACCGAGGAAGTGCACTCTTTCAAATAAAAAAGAATTTTAAAATCGGTCCATAAACGCCGGAGGTTTTTGAAGTCGGTTAAAAATTAAAAAAATACTTGTCAACTTTAAATTAATTTTTCCTAATACTTTTAGGCTGGCAATTTAGGTCTAAATTGATTAAATTTATTCGGTCCAGTGGCATCTTCAGCAGTACTTGAACGATTATTTCTGACGAAAAGATGTTCGCCACTGACTTTTGTGCAAATTTTATATTTTATAATTTTAATTCAAGTAAAAACAAAGATTTCTAAAGTTTCAATTTTTTTTTCTTATTTTGTTTAGCTTCTGAGAAAATAAATAAAATCCACTTAATTGCATCTCCCTGGCTAAACAAGAAACAGGAAAGTTTTTCTTATAAAAATTATTTTTAATATTATTTATTATAGGTACACGAGAATAACAACAAACACTTAATTAAATACCATTAACATTTAAAATAAAAAAAAAATCTACATTAAGCGTTTTTAAAATTATCTCATTTTTTTTGTGTGGTCCAGGGAAATGATTTCTTTAATTTCTTTAAAATTAAGCCAAATACGAAATGGGATAGGAGGTATTAAAGACATAAACACAAACAATTAAAAATAATGCATTTCTGGACCCATCTTTATATTAACTTTTCTTTACATTTTCTGATATAGAATCTGCCCCTAAATTTCCTTGACAGCATTCTGTAACACCCTGTATATTACCTGCTTAACGGCTAGTTTCACAATATTTGGTTAATACTAACCATAGGTTTGTTACCGTAGAAAAACGAAATACCGAAATGTGATTGGGGTTGCCATGTAGTTAACCCAAAAGTGATGGTAACCATATATTGCTAAACTGGGCATAAAAGTAGTACAAAAAATTCATTCGAACGGTGGCAACCCCTACTTGTGGCTGATTGGAAGCTGGCAACCATTTTTTGTTTATTTTTACCCGACTTCAAAAAAGGAGAAGGGTATATGTTTTTTTATGTATGTACACCTATTACTCCGTCAATTGGGAACCGATTTTAAAAAATATTTTTATTCGAAGAGTACACTTCCGCGTTGGTCCTCTAAGAAAAATTAGTCAGGATCGCGGAAGACAAAGGTACTAGACTTATTTTTTAGGCAAAGCTGCCTCTAGTAGATATATGCTACCTATGCTGGATGTTTAAACAATCAAGGTAGTAAATGTAATGTCAAAATATTTTTATGTGTCATGTCGTTGTCATTTACCTAAAAGTTAATATTTTGAATTTTTTAAAATGTTGTAATAGCGTGCGTATTTTATTTTTGTGGGTCAGGTGTTGCCGCTAATGCACAAGTTATAACTGTTAGAAGTACCATTGTCGTTTTGTGAGAAGAGTTTACGTGAGAAAAAGGTACTAATACTGGTTTTTTTAGTGGATGGACCCAGTAAATGTTTATAAGAAAAAACTTAAAATAGTAAAATAAATTTTATATGAAAAAATTAAACCGATACAAAAAGATAAATAAAACTTACTAAGTGTTTTAGAATAAATATTTCTTTTTACTTATAAGTTAGCATCAGGTATAAAATTGCCATTATTGTCGGTATTTTTTGACCACCTGCAAAAAATACATTGCAATAAAATAAAGTAATAAAAATGACACAAAAGTCCTATAGAGTTTTCGGGTAATAATTTATTATTTGCCAACAACAAAATAAATACAGCTCTGTCGCAGCTAATACTATTATGACTTTATTGCATGTTACTATCCCATCTCAGGTCAAGTCATTTTCTTAGATTGTGAAAAGAACTATACAGAGTTATTTTTAAGTTGGTACTTTTCTTTTAATACTGTAAAAAATGCAAGAAAGTAAGACACTTTTTCAAATAAAATTATATCCGAGATACAGGGTGTTAAAGTTTAAAGAAAAAAACTTTCCTACCACTCCAGATATTTCCATAAAATGTATATATTTTGTTAACTCTTACAGCAAAAATATAATGTAATGGCCAAAAAGTGTACCAAATTTTATGGAAATATCTGGAATGATAGAAAAGTTAGGATAAAAAAGGCATTATTTTTAACTCTAAAACGCTATATCTCGGAAAGAAAATATTTTCGGACATAATTTCATTTGATGATGATTGTCTTGTTTTCTTGCATTTTATACAGTGTAAAGGGGAAAGTAAGAACTTAAAAATATGCAATTTATTAACAATAGCTAATTACAATACATGTTTTTAAAGGTAATTGCGATACCATGTAGGTATCATTCGTAAAAATTAAGTTTCATTAAAAAACAGATACCTGCAGATTCTTGTTGCCGGATCTCGTACCACTTGAATTGTTGAACGGCGATCAATATTTGAACTGTTAACCAAAATACTTGAAGACAAATTCTTCTTGTTTTTTTTATTTTTCTATTTAGCTGTATGTTGCTGTATTAGAGCGCTAACCAACCAATGTGGTCTGAAATTTGTAATAAGGGAGACCGACAATCTTCGGAAACAGTATCCGATATAGTGTCGAATAAATTACCGCCACGTCACAGATTAATAATAGTTGGCCACGTCGTGCCAGCTCCATATTGTTAATTAATAAACCAGGGTCAATAATTTTTAAAACAAAAAATATATTTATATATACAGTGTGCCCACGGATTGACTTAACTATACCTGTAATTTTTTTATTTATAATATTTCGAAAAAGAGTTATTTTTCATGAAAATTTTTGCTTGGTCTAAAATGCTTAAAGCTACAATAAAAATTGCCCGATGATATACAGGGTGGTTCAAAATCAGAAAAATGCTATTTTGAAAAATGAAACACTTTGGAAAATTACATTTTTAAAAATAATTTATTAAGAAGCATAAAACAGTAATAAAAAGCCTTATAATTGTTTTTCCTATCTCTTATCAATACTTGGGAAAATTAAGTTTTAACTAAATAAATTGCTTTTTTTCTTCATAAATAATTAATTTTAGTTTTTATATGCATACAATATAAAGTTAACTTTAAATGTATGTAAGTACTAATAGGCCATTCCCATATAACATTTTTTGCCGGCGTTGTACATTTAATTTACTGGCATTGCCAACACTCTTTAATGGCAAGGCATTGGCAAAAAGGTATCAAAAGACGCGAAAGTGGGCAATTGGCCGTTATTAGGCCACGTGTTGCAGATTAAGTGATGGCATCTGTCATTAATAAGTTATTGGCAAAAAAATGCGTTTAAGATGATGGCATCCATCATTAATAAGTTATTGGCAAAAAGATAACAAGAAGACACGAAAGTGGGCATATGCAGATACTCCCAAGCAGCAAGCTGACGTCTTATTGACGAAAATTGTCGCATATACTTTTTTTTTTAAAGCTAAAATGATGCGATATTTTATTTGAAAATTAAAATAGGAAAAAACTCCTTACTGCATGCAATTTCCAAGCAATGCAAAGTACCATCTCTCGGAACACTGTCCAACTTGGAGATGCAGATTTTTACACCAGCCGAAGATATTTCTTTCAAAGCTAAGTGAGATCACCTACCGCAGACCGCTCTCGATTTATTTTTATCTAATGGATACGGTTTAGACGATAAAAAGTGAAGATATTGCAGAAAGGTGGTAGTTTATTGTCCATTACGCCATCTATCGGTATGTCAAGAAAAACTATTAAATATATATAATATTTTTATTAACACGTCTTTAAAACTTTTATTAAAGTTTTAAACAAAATGTTTACAGCTCCTAATAGTCTACTTGAATATCTTGCCTTCTCGACTAGCCATCACCAATTAATCACACAACACACACTTATTAGGTAATGAATACATTTAATTATGTCTATTTAAAAACTCTTTTCTTTAAAAAAGAAACTAAAAAGCTAGAAAACCACGTAGAAAACAAATGCACAAAGCGGTCACCTTCGGTCGAAATTAACGTAGCTAATTTTACCATCATTTTATTTTTATTTGCTTCAAAATACATAATAAACATTTTGTTTGACCTAATTTTTATTTGCATGATTTTTAACAATAAAATGTTATGAAAAGGCCATTTCCTTTAAATTATGTAAAAAAACATAAAATAATGTTGTTTAGCTGCCATTATAAATAAAACAGATCAAAAAATTGCTTTAATGTTAGTTAAATACCAATGTTAATAATATGGTTTAAAAAGTATGAATATGCGTTGAACGTTTGCCTTCAAGAATCCAATATTTATTTGCCTGCAACAAAAACGCGTGCTTTATTTAATCAGGATTGGTATGCCGATGCCGCCATTTTTGTATGCTTGCCGGCAATTCGCCTGCATGTAAAATTTATTGGCAATTAAGTGTTTATTTAGGGTTGACTTTTTAATGCCTATAAGATGTTGGCATAATATTGCCACCAATTGCCAATGCTTTACCATTAATGCCAATATGAAAAATGTACATTGTCGGCAAATAGTGTTTGCTGGGTTGTTTATGTACTTTAAAAAGGAACTACAACGTTAAAGGGATTTTATTATTGCATATGGGTAATGGTCCGCCAACTATAAAAAAAACCGCGGAGTGCTACCATTAGGGGTGCGTTTTTGAGAACGGGGTGAAAACAGCCCCTTTTAAGTTTTATGAGGTTAGGTCGAAAACTACGCACTATTTTCAGGTAGTGGCACATACAAAATAACTATATGATATTTTTTCTGTGGTAGTGGTCAATAAAAAGTTGTATAAAATTAAATATTTTATCAAATAACGGTTTTTGAATTAGAAACAAAGCAATAAAAACTCGAAAATACGCGTTTTTATTTTTTTAGTATATTGTTCTATAACTTTTTCCATGGGAGTTTAGGTATAGGTTTTAGTTTATAAAAGAAACTCTATCCTTTCTTTACAAAATAAAGCTAAAAAGAAGTCTTTGGTATTTATAGTATTCAAGAAAGGATTTTTAAAGTTTGCTACTCACACCATTTTTCGGCAATTTTACCAATTTTTTCGAAAACAATGTTCTGTGACTCTTTTTACGTAGTTATAGGTATAGGCAATGACATATTGAATTGAAAAAGAAAACAAATACCGTTATAATGGTCCATATAACGAGGCTTTAAGACTATTTATAAATAAGATTTGGTTCTTTAAGTTCTTCTACTTTTAACGATATCTAACCTTTACGTATATCTTTTTAATTTCTCGTTATAACTTTTTTCCTTCTACATTTAGGTATACATAATATAAAATAAAGAAAGCCTATTTCCTTATCTTTAAAATGTTGGGTTGTAAAAAATGCTAAGGTTAATTGTAAACAAAATATGGTTTGTCGAAATGTTATACTGCAACGATTTTTAATAATGTTTACGTAAATTTTCCTCATTTCTCGTTATACCTTTTTTCATTCCGTATTTGGGTATATATTTTACTCAATAAAAATAAAGGCTTATTTGTTCTTAATTAAGTCACAATTAAAAAAAAACAATTTTAAAATCTATTTCTTCCTCAGCTTCTTTCAACATCTCACTTTTATTAGAGTTCTAGCATTTGATACATAAGCACTCATTGCAGAACATGAAACAATTTATTAATACCTAACTTTCGCAACCACAGGTTCTTGTACATCCTTTCGTACATCGACAGGCTATTTTTTCAAGCAAAACTCGTGGCGTAGGGGCTTTAATAGTAAATAATAAAATAAATCAATCCATATCTTAAATTTTCATACTCATTTGTAAATGAAAAATAGTAACCTTGGCTGAAAAGTCATATTTAGAAATAGAGGTTGTCGAAATCATATACAAATTATCGAATTTATGCACATTTAAACGATGGCCGTGGGTAATGGACAGGGCCGTATTTCACCACCCAAAATAAAATTTGATGACCAAAAAAAAAAGTCATCTCTTATTTCGCGCATATTTCATTCCGAAGCACCTTATTCACAGAGAAATTAGTCACCAAAAATCCCCACCCGACCTAAACTTTTTTAAAAACGCCCTCGTCTAGCGCCTAGTCAGCCTAATGGTTAATACGGCACTGGTAATGGATAATAAGCGTGGGTAATAGCCGTAGGTAACAAGCTATATTACCTGTCTAAAATCACATTAATAATGTATTTATTATTGAACCGTCGTAGAAAAAAAAATACAAAATAAAAAAATTACGTATAAATTAACAAAAATCGTTGCAGTCATACTTTGACTAAACATATTTTGCTTAAAATTAACCTCAGCATTTTTTACAATACGCCATTTTAAAGGCAAAGAAATGATGATGAGTTCACAATTATATTACACTGTAAAAATAAGGAAAAAATGTCTTCACTCTAAAACCATACTTACTTAGTCCCTTTAATACTAATAAAGCATGTAGTTTTTTTGTAAATTAGAATATAAACTTATTAACTAAATCTGTGGTTCCTAAGAATTTGCCGCCCTAGACTTTACTCTACTCAGTCTACTGGTCAACCCTCCACCACTTAAAACAACAAAAAATCTGTTGTTTTTTAAATTAAAAATAAGTTTTTAGGTGAAGACTTTTTTCCTTATTTTTTACGTTAATATAATTGTGAACTAAGGTACCCTCAATTCAGATACTACAAAAATAAATTATCTGTGGGCTGCAAATATGTAACTTAATTGATAGAATCAAACTGGGGACGACATGTATAAAGGTGAATATTTCTAGATATGTATAAACAAACAAAGCTTCTATTTTTTAAGGTCGTTGGAAAAAACAATATTTGGACACAAGTTGCATCAAGGCATGAACATTCCCCTTTGGGCTGATATGGATTGGTCTGAGATGGAAGGACTATTTTGTCTACAAGCACAACCTTCAGCACATTCTTCATCAAAGTCAAGTAACAACAATAACTCCGATGAACACAAAAAGATTCGAAAAGAGACACAAGAAGTAATGTAAAGTTTAAAATAAATTTAATTTTTCCATATAATTTCAACTTTTTGGCGATCACTGTATACATACAGATTGTTTACGGACTGGGTTTACAAGAGGGACAAATGGACCAAAAATTTCATTTTTCGAAAAATGTTAATTTTTTCATAATAATTTTGCTTCTAAAAAAATATGATTCATGAAGAGAAAATGTTCATTTTGTATATAGGGTTCGCAAAAACTTAAAAAAAAAACATGAGTTTTTATAATAGTAAACTTCCTTTATTTTTCCTTTTTAAAGCAAAAACATTATTTAGAAAATGTATTTAGAATAAAGTTTGTTAACAACAAAAATAATAAAACACAATTTTATTAAACTTCATAATTTTAAAATAGTATTGAACTCCATAAATTTAAAATGATTAATTTTTTGATAACTCCAAAATCAGTTTCAAGAAACTTTTTGATACCTCTCTAATATTAATATAGTCATTTAAAATGCTGTTCTTAAAAATATATTTTCTAAATAATATTTTGCTTAAAAATATAAAATAAATGTAGTTTAAAATCATGTTTTTCAAGTTTTTACGAACCCTATATACAAAATCAACTTTTTCTTCGTAAATCATATTTTTTTACAAGCAAAAATTTTTATGAAGAATAACATTCTCTCAAAGAATGAAATTTTTGGTTCATTTGTCCTCTTGTAAACCCCATCCATGGACATGATTACGAGTTACAGTTTGTTTATCTAACATGTTTATTTAAGATGCTTAAATCTTGGCACAAGACAAAAAGGTTAGTGGTTGGTTCTGATTAGTTAATGATATTTTAAAAGGATTAGTTATAAAAAGATATATCAGTTGAAACATAAGACCGTCTGTGTGATAGAATTCTGCACCACAACATTTCTAGACACATACCGTCGCTGCGCCTGCAAAAGCCGCTATGTGCAATTTATCCCGAAATGTGATTTCTGGCGCCATCTGTTCACACTACTACGACCTACCGCTATGTAAATTTGTGTGCGCCTAAAATAATATGATTTCCCGCTAAATGCAAAATAGTAAAATGCGCCATGTGTTGAGTCTTTAAAATGCGCTTGCAAAAACCGCTATGTTCACATAGCTGATTTTTCCGTTTGTTATTGTTTTGTATACATCTCACATAGCTGATTTAACATAACGATTTTATTTGTTTTTAACAGAGATTTAGCTGTTGACTTTAATAGTTGTGTGGACATTTTTTGTTAAAAATTATTAGCAATACTAATTAGTGACTTAATTTGTGTATTATTTATTGGATGCTTTGTAAACATATTTGGCTAACCCGAGGTAAGCACTATATTAGTAGATATAACGTTTTAAAGACAACAACAACAACATTTTTTGTTTGTATTTATTTTTTTGTTGGAACTTTACTGGGATGTGAGTTTCAAAACTATTTTAAGTACGAACCACTTGGAAATTTTAAAATAATTTTTCGTGTCGGCTTTACGTTAGAGACCCCAAAATTATTATTTTTTTTAGGTTAGAATCAGTGGTGCTATGAATCGGGAAGAAAAATTCTTGAATTAGCTTTGACACAGGCTGTAGAAAGTTTACAACCAAATGTAAGTGAATTATCATGTGTTGATATAATTCCCAATGAAAGTCATATTAATAATGATAACTACGAAGTTTTGGCTGAGAATAATATTTTTAGGGTACCTTTAAATTATAACAATGATAACATTTTAATACTGCCATTTGATAACATTACATCCATTAATAGTAATGTTATGGAAGTACAATATTCAACAACCCATGATGTTGTGGTCGAAGAGATGCAGAATACAGACGAATATTCTGATGGTGATACACATGCAAAAGAAACCGAAATAGAAACACGTGAAAAAGAAATCGAAATAAAAACATGTGAAAAAGAAACCGAAATAGAAAATGCCAATGCATTACCCACAAATAAAGATGAAGATAGAAAGAAGATATCAAGGGAAACAGAGAAGCAAAAGAGGTTACATGGACAAAAAATATTTGGGTTTAAAGCGTCTGCAAAAAAAAGCCATGTTATGATAGAAAAAAAGGAGAAAAGACTCAATCCAAAGATGTGCCCACACAAAAGATTGGTGGCGGTATCTAAAAATTCATATATGTGTGCAAAGGTCAATGAGGAGGCAAGAAAAACAATTGTTAAAGGATTCTGGAATTTAGCGAACTGGGACGCTAAAAAGGCATATTTAAAAGGTTTAACAGATTTTCGACTAACCAAGAGAAGAAGAGCAGGAATGGAAGATCAAACTGCGAAAAAGAAATATGGATATGACTGCTACTTACCAGATGCCCATGGGGTTAAAGTTCGCGTGTGTCGCGATTTTTTGTTATCGACCCTAGATTTAAAAAGGATTGTTTTAACTTGTGGTTGAAAGACGAAGCTACTAATAACCATCGTGATGAAGATGAAAATCAGAAAGTCGAAGGAGAAAACGTTAAAAATATTAAAATTAACAAAAAAGAGATACAAAAAAATCAAGCAGTGTACTAACATGGTTGAATGAGCTACCTAAAGTGCCTAGCCATTATTGTAGGTCTAATACTACAAGGGTTTATGTAGAATCTACTTTTAGATCAATGGTGCACATGCACAGCGTATATAAGGATTGGTGTTTAGAAAAAGGAGTCTCTTCAGTAGAACGAAAAAAGTTTTGCGAAATTTTGGAAACACAAAAGATTTCCATACATAAACCGCGGAAAGATCAGTGCGATCTCTGTGTCAGTTATAAGGAAGGCAATTTAACACAGGAGGAGTATGATTTTCATATTGTCAAAAAGGATGAAGCCCGTCATGCAAAAGAAACTGCAATATCATTAGCGTCAGATAATACACTGGTTTTTACCATGGACGTACAAAGTGTTTTAATTTGCCCCAAACTACTTGTATCCAGCCAATATTACAAACAGAAATTACAAGTTCATAATTTCACAATCTTCGTCACTAATAATAAGGATGTGCACATCTATGTCTGGCACGAAGGTGATGGTTCTGTCACATCTAATGAATTCACATCTTGTATAACTCATTTTCTAAAAATAAATTCTCATTTTCAAAAAATTATTATGATTTCCAGACGGTTGTAGTTATCAAAATAAAAACCGAATTCTGGCTAGTGCTTTGTCCGATATATCAAGAGAGACCAGTATGGAAATTGAACAAATTATATTGGAAAAGGGGCATACAATGATGGAGGTAGATAGTGTACACTCTACGTTGGAGAAACTTTTTTGTCCCCCTATTTACACCCCACTTGATTACATTAGTAGAATGCGACAGGCAAGACCACAACAACCCTATATCATAAATCACGTAGACTATAGGTTTTTTAAGAATTTTGAAGATCAACTAGGTAATTTTCCTCCATAAGACCTGGCAAAAAAGCTGGGGATCCAACAGTCACGGATATTCGAGGCTTGTTATATAAAAATGGGACGTATTTTATAAACTACGCCACAATGATGAATGGCAAGTATTACCACAGCGAAAAAGTAAACCGAAAGATATTGACCCACCAAACCTTTACCAGGAACCTTTAAAAATTGAAAAGAAGAAGTTTGATAATCTGCAGTCCTTAAAACCATTTATGCACAGGGATCACCAACTTTTTTATGATTCCTTAAGTTTTCAATAATTATAAATTGCAGTTTAATATTTAATTTAATGCATTTTTTTTTGTATTACTTTTAAGAATACAATGTTTAATTCTTTTGATTTAATGCTATTTTTACCTAATATAATAAAAAAAACGCCATGTGCATAATTAGGCACATGTAAAACTCGCTATGTGACAGAAAATATTTTTCTTATTTTTTTAACAAATTGTTTCTTATTTTTTTTGTATAACTTTTTTAATAAAGAATACTTTATAATAGGATTTGCTTTTCTAACTACAACCTTTTGTTGTATTCAATAAATGTATCAGTATAAACGTTTTTTGTTCCTCCTGTAAAATTCTGTTAAATGCACATAGCTGTATTTGCATGCAGCGACGATACCTAGATTCTGTAGCGTAGCTAGGCGTAGGCGGTGTGGGCGGTCGCCTACGGCCTTGCGCCTGGGGGCCTCGCGGCAAAGTGTCGGTATGGAATGTGATGTAGCAAAAATACCGAAATAAAAGATGCGGACGGGTTTGGGGGCCCAAAATTGTAAATCCGGGTACCCGCAAAACTGTTAACGTGGTAAAAATATAGGCAGGAACTTTTTTGCTCCTCAATCATTTTTCGTCATGAAAGGAGGACTTGCGGGGACGACTTCGCCAACGCCTAATTTTGGTTACGCAACGCCACTGCCTAGATTTTATTCATGTGTAGTAAGCCATTTACTATTGTCACACTATTTAGAGCACGTTTGTTTAAAAATACGCTAATATATAATTTTACCAGTTTGGGAGGGTCCATTAATACTTTGTTAATAAAATTTGATTTACAGTTGGCAGCAAAGACTTGGAAAAACTTTTTGCCCTCCGCTGCCTATTTCGATTTCAGTTAGAGATACGAAGCTTTTTTTCTTTTTACTGCATTGTACAGCATTTTTTAAGCTAAATTTTACAGTCAATATTAAATTTAAAAGTTTTAATTAAATTTATACGATTTATACTAATAAACACGAAATATACATTTTAAATACAATTTAAATTATTAATAAAGAACTTAAAAATTTATAATAAAGAAAACCTAATATTTAAACCTAATGTATATTTCCTCCTTTTTCTTTCTGACTGCTTGAATATTATGGTCAAGATGATTCTATTCGTACAACATTGCCCCTCTCAGATCGTCAGTAGTTCGTGGGGCTAGTGTACTTTGTGTACGTCGCCCCAACGTATCCCAGACATGTTCAATAGGATTCATGTGTGGGATGAGTGCTAGCCAATCCAACCGCCTAATGCCCACATCATCAAGCTATTCTCTGACAACTCTTAAATTTGAAATACAAAAATGTATTCCAAGGAACTTATGATATTATTAGTGATAAAATTCAATACTACAATCTAGTTTTTTGGATTTGGATACCAGCATGCTTTCTATTCTTGATCCTTTCAGTTACCGCCTAGCTGAAAGAAGTTTTTTCTACGACCACATGTGAGAAATAGTAAATAGCACACTGTTTTCATGCATAGAAAATGCGTTTTATCACACTAGTGTTGCAAAGTACTTTACAACACTAGTGTTGCAAAGTATAATATAAAGCTGTCATCGCTGTCATTGTTATTTAAAATAAATTTGGAGTTATCAGCCTGTTAATGGGATTTACATTAAAAAAGCCATGCAATATTTTTTAAATGAGGACCTTTTTAATTCTTAAATGATGAAAAGCTACTGGGTAGGTGATTTTTGATATAAAAAGATTGTTAAACAGTATAATATATCGCAGTAAGGAAAAGTAAATATCAAATAATATGCAAAGTTTTCAATTGTTTTCTAATTTTTCTGTGAAGACAAAAAACTTTTCTTTTTGGTGAATAAATTGTAGTTGTAGGAAAAGTAGTGTACATGACTTGTGTGGAAATCACTTTCTTACACTCGTGGGTTTGTCGGACTCGGCTGACGCCTCGTGCGACAATATTCCCACTCGTGTGAAATAAGTCAGTTTCCACCCTTGTAATGTAATATACTATTTTAAAATTAAAACTGATAAAACATGTCCTAGAACTTTGATGGGACAGGAACGGTTATTAGATTTGTCTATAGAGGCAGACATTTTAGAAAAACTGAAATGATTGTCTTTAGCTTTAGATAATTTATGTTTTGCCGAAAAAAGGCAAAAAAGTGTATATTTATTGGGTACTTAGGAGAAAGTGATAACTTATAATTAATAATATTTTTTTTATTGCATGGAAATTCAAAGTTTTAGTGATATCGAAACCATAACATTATCCAATACCTTTAAAGAAAGAGCTGTATTAAAATTGAAATATGTTTTTATATAAAAAACAATAAGCGGCCTTTTCCGTGCCAAAATTTAGTTCGTCTTAGCCTAATAATAATTTTTTAAATTCATATCTAAGTTTGTAATCGAAGACATAAGTTTTTTTATTTATTTTTAGATTACCTTGCTAGATGGAAAGAGAAGTTTAAACGTTAACATTTTTCTTAAGCAGTTTCGAAGGTAATTGTTATTATTGTACATATATCGGGTGGTGCGTCGCTGAGCGGAACATAGGAAATCCCTTGCAAATTTAAAGGGGTTTAATTATTGGTTCCCCTGTTAATTTTTTAGAAAAAATGTAACATAACTTTATGAAGAGACCAATCTGACAAACCCTCGGGCCGAAGTTCCGTCTCGTCGTCTAGGCACCAGCAACTTTTTTTGTTCAAATGGAAATGGGGTCATATAGCACCTCCTCCTAAAACAGCCTGAAATAAAGAATTAAAATACCTGTTTTTTTAGCACAAATGAAGATATATTACTACTAATAAAAAATGGAAGACATGATGAAATAGGAACGGAAAGATTAAAAGGCCTTCTAAAAATTTTACCAGAAATAGATGAATTAGAAATGCTCAAATCTTTTAAGGATGACTTTACAAAACTAGGAAATGCCGAAAAATTTTTAATACAATTGATAAATTTACCCAAGTTAGTACTTTATACGTATATAGGGTGACACAGTATGCTGTTACCCCCAATTCTTTTTGTAGTTTTTAAGAGAGACTAATAAAAAATTTATTGACGAGTTCCAAATAACGGAATTCTGTAATAAATGATCTTTGATCTATGGCCGCCCTATTGAAAACAAACAATATGTTGTGATATGTCATAAGAAAGAGATTTTAGTGTTTAATTTAAAAATAAAATAAAATACGGGGGTTTTCATTTAACATGTTTGTCAAATTATGAATTTTCTCTCATTAATAACATTAAAAACTGAAATTATGAAATCTTAGTAATTTATTAAAGAAAATGAAATATGTCACTACCTGTAAAAGTAAAACAGGTAATTTTTTTATTTTACAGCCTACTTAGCAAAAAAATATAATCAAAGACAAATAATGGCGGAACTTGATTTTCTTTAAAAATCTTCTCTGGCCGCCATTTTGAAAAAAACACCCTGTATGATATATCATTGAAAAGATAATTTTATACAGAATACAGATATAGAAAAAAGCAGGCACTTGTATTAAAAATAAGAAATTTTATGGTACTTCCGGTTAAACCGGAAGTGACTTTTAGGTCATGACAAAATATGTTTATTGATGCTGTAATTATACTGTAAAATTTTTATTAGTCTCTCTTAAAAGCTACAAAAAAAATGGGGGAGAGGTAACAACATCCTGTGTCACCCGGTATAAATGTAATATATAAAATTATCACCTATGTTTGTTTTAATTTTAGTTATAAATTAAGAATTGAATGTATGCTTCTAAAAGAAGAGTTTGCGTCAAATATGAATTATCTAGAACCAAGCATTAACTCTATGATTATTGCTGCTCAAGGTAAATATTTCCTACCAGGGAAATGCTGATATTATTTAGTTTATTTATTTTAGATTTGATGACAAACAAATCTCTTCAAGAAGTCTTGTACATGATATTAATAGCTGGAAACTTTCTAAATGCGGTAAGTCCATTTTTACAAATTTCATATTTAAACTAAGATAAGTTAAACAATAAATAAATAAATATAAAGCAATTTCCAAAATGAGGCAAAAATTGTACTATTTTACTTCTATTTAAAATTATATTATTTTTTTATTATTATTAATACTTCTTTAAAAATGATAATAAAAATTTACAATAATTTTTAAAAATATATATTTTTTAAATTATATTTTAATTTGATAATTACGGCTAAATCGCTTTGTTGTTTTTAATATGCTAAGGCATTGTTTGACTAAGGATTAAAAATTTATTTTTTTTTCATTTTGTAATAATAAAATTGTAATCAATTGCATTATTTCCTGATAATGTCTTTATTATTGATTTAATGTATGTATTACCTGTTATGTTTTTTTTTCTATAAATTAGTGTACGTCTTGTTTCTTTTTATGTCTTAAGTTTGTGATTTGTACTAACGTTAACAATATTTAAACAAATATTAGATTTTCTGGCTTAGTAGAAATCATATTATTTATTTTAAAATTGAACCAAGCATTTTTTTTCATATATTTTGATTTTGTTGGAAAAATCTACTAACAATATTTTTTTTATAAAATTAAACCAAACTATTTTAAATAAATCTATATTATTTACAGGGAGGCTATGCTGGAAATGCAGCGGGAATAAAGTTGTCATCATTACAAAAATTACTGATATTAGAGCAAATAAACCGAATATGAGTTTAATTCATTTTGTTGCATTGGTAAGCTTTTTTAAATAGTTTAATAAAAAAAAATTATTTTAAATGAGCTCTAGTTTTATACTAAATTTATCTTTAAAATTATCCCAAGCAATGTTTATTCTAAGGAGATGCTCATGATGATCTCAGCTCAGATGTTTTACTGCGTTCTTCAATACATTTTTGTGAATGTTTTTCAGTGCTAAAAGTATCTTTAGTATGGTAATACCATTTATTTTGTTTATATTTTGGCCAACAGCAATTTTCTAAATAATGATATTATTTTACTTTACTTGTGAATTTGGCTCTTCAGGTAACCTCATAATAAAAATCGAACTGTGGTAGGTTTGTTGAATAAGGAGACTACTAAATGGATTATTTATTCTTTACCTTTGTAATTGTGGGTAGGTTCGGTAAACTGTTAAAAATGCAGGTGTTTCAATTTTAAGATCCAGTCTGTGAGAAAAAAAAACTGATTTTTTTTTGTTAATAATCCAAAAATATAAAATTTGTTGAAGATATGTTCTGTATTGGTTTGGCGGATTCATTAAATAGATGTTATTTATTTGGGTACACTCCAAGCCGGATTAAAAAACCAAAAAACAAAAGAAATTATCATAAGTAACTGAAAAACAAATATCGACTTTTCGGTGGCACATCTGCCACCGTTGTCAAAATAAAATTAAATAAAAATAAAAAAATTAAATTTACATATTGTTTAAATTTAAAATTTAGAAAAATTGAGTTTTTTTCGGGAAATTCTGAAATACCTTTGACAAACATATTTGAGATTTAATGTCCAGTGGCGTTGCGTGACCAAAATGAGGCGTAGGCGAAGTCATATCCGCTAGGCCCCCTGTGTCAACAACGATCGATCGTAAATAAACAAGTTTGAAGTAAGCAAAAATAAGGGTTCTCACTCGTTTTAAACCCCTCCCATCTGTCTTTGCCACACTATTTCATATTAAATATAGGTATGCGAGGCCCCTTTCTTTGACAATTACGAGCCTAAAAACAAGTTTGCACCCTTTCATTTCTATGTTTTTTCGTACGTTACATTTCATACCTTCATCCTTCACCTTGCCCCGAGACCCCTCAGGTCGCGAGGCCGTAGGCAACCGCCTACGCCTAGTTACGCTACTGTTAAAAAGCATATTGGAATTTACTAAAAAAAAATTAAATTTCAAACCTAAACAATAGTTAATTTTTAAATTTTTTATTTTTATACAAAAACGTCGATTTTTAGTTTTTAGTTACTTATTTTAATTTTTTTTTGTGTTTTTGGTTTGTTTAAACAGACTTGGCGTGTACCCAAATAAATAACATCTATAAAATTTAATATATCAATATCTCTGCTTAATAAAATATAACAAAAGTTTTATGGTCACAAAAGCTAGGATTTCGTAATACCAATCACCTAAAGACTGTCGTTATGCATAATATGTTCTGGTTAGTGCTTTTTAATATCACATCAGGCCCACAAAAAAAAATGGTCAGAATTTTTGACCAGACCTACCTACTTTTACGTATTTTGACGCGTTGAATCCGAAGCTAAAGGCAGTTTGCCCGTACACCCCCAAATTTTGAATAAGTTGCAGAAAATCCCAAAAAATTTGCAATTTTTTTAAAAACAAAATTTGTTAAAAAAATGTAAGGGTAGGTTCTACTATTAAAAATATTTAAAATAGATTATATAAACATTTGTCCGCAAATTTCTCGTTCTCAACATACAGGAAGTTAAACTTGTATGTTTTTTTAGTAGTTTATGACATTAAAAGGGTAGTTTATTACTAATTTAATTACATTTAATAAGCCCAGTGGCATCTCGAGCGGCAACTAAAGAAATATTTCTAACAAAAATACAATACGCCACTGACTGTATAAACGTGTGTAAAATTTTTGGTTTCTTTAGATTAAGCAAATCAAAATACAGCTTTTATATCTCAATTTTTTTTATCCTATCCTATTTAGTATAAGAGAAAAATAAATGATTTAATTTTATATTTTTAGACCATATAAGAAACAAGTTTAACACCCTGTATCTTGAGAACGAGAAATTTGCGGACCCATGTTTATAAAAACTTTTTCAAATATTTTGAATATTAGAATCTACCCTTATATTTTTTAACTAAATTTTGTTCTTAAAAATTGCTAATTTTTGGAGATTTTTATGTTTTATTTTGCAATTTACTCAAAATTTAAGGGGTTTACGGGCAAAACTGACTTCAGATTTGGATTCAGCGTGTCAAAAATACATAAAGATAGGTAGGTCCCGTCAAAAGTACTGACCACTATTTTTTTTGTGGGCTTGTGTAATTAATGTTTGACAAAATTAAATTACGTGCAAAAATTTGTTCCTAAAAGCAATTATGGTAAGAGGTTACTACTTGTTTTCTATTCATATAACATTGTTTGTTTACGTAAAAAAAGGACTTTAAATAAAAAATACATAAAACGATATGTGCCTATGAAGAACACATGACTGCATGTATTAACTAATCAGACCCTCTTTATGTAAATCGTTGGTTGGTTAACCAGTAGTTATAATAAATGAGAAAGCACTCACAAATATGTTTATTTTTACAAAAATAAACTACCTATTCTAAAGCAGTATTTTAAGCTGCTGAAAAACAAACCTTGCATTTGTAATAGACTATGGGTCTGCATCATTATGATGGTGTTTTGGCATTTTTAAAGTAGCAGAAAACCTTTTTGTCTTATTTACAGTGTCACACATAATATCGTCTTCTTATCAATTTTGTCATATTCTGTTGTCTTTTATAGAAATGCTTATTATAGTATAGGAGGTAGCAACGTTTGAAAAACAAGAATTTCAGGTCAGTTGATTTTTGATATGTTCTCCTTCCTCTTCCGGGTAGATCAGGGGCAGTCTGGATGGCGATAGTGGTTGCGTTTATTAGTGCGCATCTTACCTGTATAGGTAAAAATTCTGGATTTTAAAATAATTTTTGAAAGCCTAATTTTCAATTCTTTGCCTTTAGATAGATCTAATAGACATTAATTTTTTATTGCCAAACATTTTTATTGTTGTTAATTGTGTGCCAGACGCAATTTTTTTATTTTTCTAAATTAAAAATTTTAAGTATTTTAAAATGACTGTACTTTATATATTATGTTATTAATAGCATAAAAATCTAATATTTGTTTGTCAGAAGTTAATTCGTGTGCATTTAAAAAGTTACCACTCAGTTATCTGCAAAGAGAGACAGATATAAGGAAATCGCCGAAACACGTCAAGATATTCGACCCTTCAATCCCCTAGCCATCAGGGCCCCCACCCCAAAATTCTTAAATGGGAAGGGGGTTTGAGGGATACGATATAACGTTATATTTTATAAAAAGTTCGGCATGGTCTAAATTTCAAAATACAATTATCAGATGTTAATTATTTGCAGTGGTATACGAGGTATATCGAAAAATGTGAAACTTGCTCAAGGGGAAAGTACCTTTATTTTTACCAATATCGATTTTTTTTATAAGAAAAAGTTATTAAGAATTTAAAATTACTTAGAAACAGGCAATTTTAACTCTTTACTAAAAACGAACTTCAGTTCTTATCAATGGGAATTTGTTTTTATTATTGATTTTAAGAAAAAGTAATTCTTTATAAAAATTTCTGCATGACCTAAAACCTAAAATGCAAAAGAGCAATAAGTCACATAAACTTGAAAAGTATTTTTAATCCTAAACATCTTTCTTCTTATACAAATTTTCGATATTATAAAAAATAAGTGTACTATCCTCTTGAACAAAATTCATATTTTTTGACATACCTCGTATACCACTGCAAAAAATTAATATATTATATTTGCATTTTAGGTTTTAGATCATGTAGAACTTTTTATAAAGAATAACTTTTTTCGTTAATTAATAACAAAAAAGTTTCCATATGGTGCAAGGTTAAGTAAACACGCTGTATAACAATCAAATTAACGTCTGGCAAATTATTATTAATTTTTTTTTTGGTGCTCAAATAGCATTATATAAAAAGTACAGACATTCTAAAATACTTTGATTTTTTTATTTGGAAAAATAAAAAAATTGCGTCTGGCGTCTGCGTAAAGGCAAAAAATTTAAAATTACGCTTTCAAAAATAATTTTAAAATTCAGAATTTTTACCTATACAGGTAAGATGCGCACTAATAAACGCTACCACTACCGCCAGCCAGACTGCCCAGGGTCTACCCGAAAGGGGAAGGAGAACAACATATCAAAAAATCAGCTGACCTGAAATTCTTTCTCGAGAACGTTTCTAGTTCCCGTACCATTAGCTACAGATTTATTTTTACATTTAAATCCTTCTTTACAAATTTTCTATACATTCATTATAAAACTGATGTCCAATATTCTTCATTTATTCGATTCTTTCCTATTATTTTGCTTGTAATAACATAGTTAAATTAAATAAGAATTTTGTTAGAATGCATTACATAAATAAATTTATTCTTAAATATTTAAGCTTAGGGCCATAAACTTAGGTATATGTTTCGACTATTTGAAAATGAAGATGGCGCAAGAATTATAACTCATACCTTTATTTTGCGTAATAAACTGGTTAGCTGCATTTTCGTTTACTTCATTTATCGAATAAAGTTTTAATGGAATATCATGGTGATTTCTTATTTGGTGAGTACTCTTAAATAAAATACTCTCCGAAATTTAATTTTCTGCCTTGGAATATTAGTTTTGTGGTATTTGTTTTGGTGGTACAGTATTATTGTAACGGCTGCTTCTATGATATTCTACACTTATTCTGCTACACGCTTTTAATTCATGCCTTAATTATACGTAGACCTACAAGAACAAAACTGTAATTATTGTAGAACTACATTTTTTTTACATACAGACTAGTTTAGTTACTTTTTTACATTTGCAATCACTATGAAAACAATAAATGGTATTAGCTATTGTACATACTGCTTTCCTATAACTGTTCAAATAAATTTCTTACATTTCTTCTATTTTATTAAAAGTTTAAATACATATGTATATGTAAATATTTTATTTATATTTTAATTGAGTTTAGGTAAAAATTTAAAGCCAAAACATCAGCTTCTTGAAAGTCAATTTGACTTGGGCAGTTATTTACGCTAATCAAGTCGAATCATTAAAAAATATATATATTTAAATTATAGTAGGTATTATTTATTTATAAACCTATTTGTGTGTAGTAAAGAACTTGTTTTTGTTTATTTAAATTGCTTTAATTATCGCTTATGTTATTTTTTTACAAATGTTATGCCAACGAGACATACAATATCTCTACATATATATTGGCGCTATATGTATGACCTTCATTTAATTTTACTTCCACAAATAAGAGTTATTCTTAAAAAGTTCTGCATGATCCAAATCTTACAAGGCAACTATCACATTAATAATGTATACATTAAAATCTATACATTATTATTGTGATTAAACAGTTAATATGGCTTATTACCCACGGCCATTGCCCACGCTCATTACGCTCATTTATTAGCAATGGTTGGCATAAGGTGCTTTAAAGGTACGAGTCCACTAGAGACGGATGAGCCAGATCGCTGGCACGTTGCCTGTCTTGTGAAAAAATTAATATGTCGGTCCATTAGAGGCACGACGGACGGGCGCAGTATTTCTCTATTACAAGAAATGCCCCTGGCTTGGCTAGCATTCACCAGGTGGATCGCATGAAACATATTTTCCGTTAATGTAAATAAATTAGAGTGCGTCCACAAGAAGCCGGTCGCCATAGGACAATCCGCCAGATAATTATTGTTTTGCTTCCTAAGCGAATTTCTTGGACGGTGCGCTGCACAAGGGCAAAGACAGAATTTGGTTTATGGGGGTAGGCAAGATAGTACTAATAATAGCATAAAAATTTACTTTCAAAAATGTATAGTTTTGGAGTTGTTAGTATAAATAAAAAATAATAAATATTATAAATTTATAAAGTCATAAATATTGCCGAGTACTTAAATCTAGACAGATAAAAATGTTATATCTACTTATAAACAATATTACCACACACAAATAGGGAAGCTGCCCCTCCCCTGTACCGCGCTTATTCCCAAACATCTTCTACTTTAAGGGTACATTCTGTAAAAGTTGATTTGGGCAGCCGCTTTCAAGATATTCAAATTTAAAAAAAAATCATCCTGTATGGTCTGGATGGAAATTATACAGAGTGTTTTATATTCAAATTAAAAAGGTCAAATAAACTTATGTCCCAAATGTCTTAGAAGCTTTTTTTTTTTTAATTTTACTGCCCAGTATCTCACAAGTGAAGCCATTTAGGACATAGGTTTATTTAAACTTCCTTTTTTTAAGTTACTTAAGGATTTTTACATTCAAAAATCGTCGTTTTATTTCTTCCTCTTCCAGCTAAATTTAAAACACAAACATTTTCTCGTCAGAAGTGGAGGCGCCAGCTTCTTTTGAAGTTGGACAATACCCGGCAGAAAAACTTAGAGGGTGGGCAGCGACATATGCAAGTGCAATAGTGCAATTAAACAAGTATACAAGCTGTTTCAAAACAAATAGGGAGGGTATTTTTCAAAATAAAGGGTAGCGCTGTATAAACATGGAGTCAAAAATCGACCCTTAGGAAAATGTCGCGATACAAAGATGGCGAAAAATATTGTTATTATTTTTTATTTTAGAAACGGAAACATAGAAAAACCAAATTTTATAAGAATATTACTTTTAAAAACACATTTTCTGCAAATATTTACAGTTTTTTAGTACTTGTGGAAGGGGTTGAGAAAGTCCAACCCTATTATTATTTTCAACTAAAGTTACAAAAAAACTAACGCGACGATTGAAACAAAAAATCGAATAGTTTGGGATATTTACAAACTTTTTGTCTTTTGTATTTTTCTCAATAAATATACCGATTTAAAATAACAAAATAAAATTATATTATGTGTTAGAACGGGGATATAACACAATACAGGATCAGCCAGTCAAATATACATACTATGTGTACAGGAAATGCGTGGAAAGGAGAGTCTAATGCGAATTTTAGATTGAGTGACTAATAGCGCTTGTTTTGTTATTGCATTACTGGCCGATGTACCTTTAAAATAGCTGATGCAATATAGGATCATAAAATAACGTTAAAATAGATATTTAAAAAAGACATGGAGAAAATAAATTTAACTTTGAATATTAAAGCACAATCCATTTTTTGGTTTATAGTTGGTATATCACTTTATTCGCCTCGTCTGCAATTTATACACTTTAGCTCTCGGGATAAATATGCCAGTTATACCGAAAGGGCTACTTGGTTTATTCCATGTTTATTCATAAATAATAATTATTTTTATTTTTGTTTTTTAAAGCTTTGCTTTTGTAAATTGTGAGTTTTGTCCACATATTTACCCAGTTTTATTTGTTTGCTTCATTTATTATAAAAATTATATACACATCGTGCCACCTTAAAACGTTCAATGTGAAATGTTTGTCAGTGCTAAGAGGAGACGATCTAAAGCAACAACAAAGTGGGTCCGATGCCTCAACCTTGAGGGATTTATTGTCTATTTTTTACTTGCTTGTGTTCAAGACACTGAAAGTAATTTTTAGTCGAGTCAGTGAAGCCGTAAAACAGGCAATCGTTGAAAGTCCTCTATAGCAGCTCCGATTTTGATTTTGTTTGTATTATTTTTAACTGTCTATATTATTTAAAATCAGAAACCTCCCAGAATGGGGATAATAATTATTTGTATTATTTAAGCAACATATATGTTAAATATACAGGGTGTGCAAAAACTCTTCTAACAAACTTTAAGGGGTGATTCTTCATCAAAAAATATAAAAAAGTTTATATAAACATATTTCCTAAAAGTCCTACTTTTGGAACTACGGGGTGTTCAAATTTAGGAAAAATATTCGTTTTTTTTTATCATAACTTTTATACCATTGTTTGCAAGATACAGGGTATCAAAGTTTTTATTTTATTTTAGTTATTTTTAAAAGTCTTATTGATTATACGACATTTTTCTACAAAATTCAGTATTAAAATGTTTTTGTCGTCAAATATAGACCGAGCTAACTTCAATATTTTGCTTAGGATCAAAGTGTTACAACTTTTTTGACCCTGGTATTTAAGTATTTTTCCATATTTTTTGCACAAAAAGGTATACTATATAATAATAAATATCGCTACGAGCAACCGTTTTTGAGATATTTCAGATTGAACATTTAATTCCATACAAAAGTTTGCCATTGCATTTATTTACGCTTTATCTAGGTAATATCCAGGCCCTTAGGCCACCTGGTAGTCTCCTAAAAGTCTGTACAAAATGCTACCACAAATTCTTTGGGCCAAAAATATAACCATCCAAAGTAATTTACCTACAGGGTTTTTATTTATATTTTGCCACCTACTTTTATCTATAAGCAAAAAGGATAGAAAAACCTTCCTGTATAAAAGTTTCATGGTTTTTTATTTATTATCTTTGATCATAAAAGAAACAAATAAACATCAAAACTCAGGAAAAATGAAGAGGTAAACTTTTTAAAATAGAAAACCCCGTTTATTATTTTACTGCTAAAAGGTCCTTCAAAAGCTTTACAAATACCACATTTAATATACCTATCTTTATTAGGTTTTTAAATATTGCCATTTAAATCAAGATATAATTTCTATTACATCCACAGTCTCACCTTAGTGCCGTAGGTAGGTATATTAGAACTTATATCTACTCTTTTTCAGATTTAAGTTGTCATATTTTAAAAACTATTAAAGTTAGATATATTAAATGACTAAATGTGGTATATTTGTAAGCTTTTTAATGGTGACATAATATGCAGAATGTCCCATTTAAAAAAGTTTACCTCTTCATTTTTCTTGAGTTTTTGATGTTTATTTGTTTATTTTTTTATGCTTAAAAGATAATAGATGAAAAGTATAAAAATTCTATACAGGATAGTTTTTCTATTTTTTTTGCTTATAGTTAAAAGTGGGTTGCACAATATAAATGAAAACCCTATACCTCAGTCAAAAATTTCTGGTTTGCACACCCTGTATCTCGCAAACGATCAACTTTTTAACTAAGACATTTGGGACAATTGGGTTAAATCGTTGTATTAGAAAAATCCGGGTGGCCTAAATGATTAAATAAAACGCAATGTAATGCAAAAGATTTTTTTATGTAAAATGAACATTTAATCTAAAATACATATACACACACAATATAATATAGAGGTTGCTCGTAGCGATATTTATCAAATATACCTTTTTGTACAAAAACTCTAAAAGAATACCAATTATTTTGGCTCAGCAAAAGTATAAGTAGCATTCCATTCCTTACGTTTAAAAAAACATTTTATACCAAATTTTGCAAAAAAAAATATAATATAAAATACAATATTTAAAAATAGGTATAATAAAATGAAAACTTTGACACCCTGTGTCTCACAAACGAATAACTTTTCGACTAAGGTAAATTTCGTTAGATCGTTGTATTTTGGCCCAAAGAGTCTATGGTGTTATTTTGTACAGACCTTTTTAAGACACTCTGTATGTTATGTCCTATTAGATCATATACAGGTCTGGAAAATCGTTATCGAACCATTGGGATTAACAAGTGGAAAAAAGAGAAAGCGATCTTGCCTTAAGATAGAAAGTAACGGAAAATAAGATATTCCCCCATGTTTCAAATGCAATGATGCCATATGTATTTATACGCCCACTTTCCTGCAGTAGTGGGGTACATTAACGCCGGTCAACGCGACCGTCGCCGGGCCCGAGCATTTGGAGAGAGTTCAGTTGCAAGCTGTTTGGGGTATTGCAAACTACGGCGCTTTCTTTTAAAATGTTGGTTTATACCGTTGAACAAAGAGTTCAAATTATTAAGTGGTACTATGCCGGTAAACTCAAAAGGTCAACGTGTGGGCTGGCATTTTGGGCGATAATATTATTGGCCCTTTTTTTATTGAGGGAAATTTAAATGCCAACAAATACTTGAATCTTTTGAGAAATCAGGTTATTCCAGCTGTTCAGGCTCTCAATGTCAATTTTGAAGATATTTGGTATCAACAGGATGGTTGTCCGGCTCATAACGCCAGGGAAGTTCAACAATTTTTGGGAGTCACGTTTCCAAATCGTATAATCAGCGGAAGAGGTACCATAAAATGGCCTTCTAGATCACCAGATCTGGCACCAAATGATTTTTTTCTTTGGGGACATGTTAAGCAACAAATTTATAGGCATCGTCATGAACGTGCAAATGACTTAGATGAGCTCCGCCAAAAAATTAGTCAGGTTCTTATAGGAATAACACCTGAAATACTTGAAAACACAAGAACCGAATTCTATAACAGGTTGGGATATTGTCTTGCACAAAATGGTGGTCTCTTTGAGAACCTTATAAACTAAGATTTTTAAAAAGTATTAAAGTTTTTACTCGAGTTTTTATAAGAATTTTTTTAGAAAAACATTTTTATGTTCTTTATTTTTTTTTAGAATTATATTTTTATTTTTAAAATTATTTGTTTATTCTTTCTTTCGGAATTGCTTTTAATTTTGTTTAGCCCCAAACGGCAAAAAAAGCTCTTAAAAATGGCAGTATTTGATGCATTCAAAGCAATAAATTCATCAAATACCAAAATATTTAATAGTTACGTAAAAAAATTATCAAAATATGTGAAGCAGTAACATCCTCCACGCGTGCAAAGAAGCAACTGCGTGCTCGAGCCTCGAGCTCGATCAGCCATAAACAAAGCGAGCGCGTTGGCGAAGTGGTGGGGGGAGAAAGCAAGGGGAATGGGCGGGGAAACACCTCATTCTGTTTCAGTCGAACTCATGTGATTTAGTAATCTCCCTTTTCTTCGGCAATATGTTTCCGCCCACTGTAATTACAGCCCCACTCTTTTGTGCCGTAGCAGGAGAAGAAATCCAAAAGAGAGCGTCTGCGGTACGTAAATGTCTAGTACAGGGTTGCCGACTTGCCTTAACTTTCGGGGTAAAATTAAAATAATAATAGTAATAAAAATGTTATTAAACCTTTTTTACTTTATTTTTGTGATTTTAGAATGTAATTGTATAATGTACATTTAATTTTTAAAATTTAAGGACTTTTAGGAAACATAAAAATATCAATTTAGGGATTTTTGAACTAGGTTTGGGGACAGATTTTTTTCGGAGTCGGGTCGACTAGAATCCTTTAAAATTTATTTTTACTGGCAAGTCGTTTGCTGTGTTGCAAACTGCTGCTGATCCTGCTTAATTTAGATTTTTTTAAAGTTTTGGTCAATATCGTTGACAAAAAGTTCAAATTATTAAGTAGTACTATGCTGGTAATTTAGCAGAAGAAATAATTAGGAGGTTTGCATTATAGGTTTGGTCTTGTACCAGCGAAAAGTACAACTTTTGAAATTATTATAAAAGTTTGAAACCATCGGCTGTTAACGAAATTGTAGGAAGTGCATGGTAATGATGAGGTGCCACTTGCACCTCCATTAACTAAGAAATGACAAGTCTGTGATACTGCTGCATTTCCTCCCTTTTTAAAAATTTCCGTCCCGCAGTATTGCGCCCTGGTGCCTTGCACCACCCGGTAGCATATCACCTCAAATGCTTGAAAACCAAAGAGAACCGAATTTAATAAATTGAAATATTGTCTTGCTAAAAATTGTGGTCTCTTTCAGAACCATAATAATAAGATTTTAAAAAGAGTTTCCACATTGTATAAACATTTCCGTTAGAAATACTTTTATGTTCTTTTTATTTTTTTAGAGAATATTTTATTTAAATTTACTTCTTTTTTTTTTTTGTTAAAACCCAAATGGTAAAAAGAATTATGCTTCTAACTTTCACCATGCTACTGAATACCATCAGTGTGGCCAGGTGGGTTACGATAAAAATCCCTCGCGTGGTTCCAAAAATCACTTTTTTTGGGATACTTTAGAAAAAATCCCTGTGATTTAAAGCCACATTTGAGGGCCGCCTTTAATAGTCAAAAATGTATTTTCTACGCCAAAGAAATTGACAACAAAAAAAGGTTTACGTAAAAATCGAGAATTTTAAGTAAAAAGTAAGTAAAAGTAATGATTTGTTTACAACTGACATTAATTTCATGATATTTATGTCAGATAGAAATTCTAGCTGTGTACACGGTCAAAAATATTGTCTGATATAAATTTTTGATTGTTTACACTAGTCAGAATTTTTATCTGACGTAAATATCATGCAATAAAAGTAAGATCAAAACGTACCTTTAAAAATGTTTTTACCTTCCAAATCGTTAAAAATCCCCGTTTTTACTTTAAAAATCCCGTTTTACCTTGTCATCAAAAATCCCCGAAAAAGTCTCTGGCAACACTGTTCAATACCCGAACGCTGCAAGTTCTTGATACGCAAAACGAAAACCGTCGGCACCAGTGTCCTAATAGGGGAGTACGTTTGGATGTAAGCAAAGAGAACGGGGAAAAATTTGTGCATCGACAACATCGCATCAGGATCGCATCGTCTGTTTCAGTCGAACTTATGTGATTCAGTATATTCAGAAATACTCTCTTTTCCACTTGGGGAATTGCAAAGGGCGAATAAAGATTTTCCACACCTGTAGATGAATGTAAATAAATTGTTTATCTGTTTTTACTGCAGTATATATATTTAAATATTTTTTTAGCATGCAGAAAAAAAAGAACAAAGAACTGTTGTCATTTACTGAAAACGTCAGTGTCTTAGAGGATGCAGCTAAGTAAGTTAAGTATTAGTATAAATTAAAGTATTTTTAGAGTGACCGCCAGAAATGTTGAACCATATGAAAAGTTTTTTATTTTTGATTTCTCAAAAACAATTATTCTTAATTAAAATCTCTGCATACAGCAAAACTTACAAAACAGTGATCAAAATTTAAATAAACAATAGCGTATACGAGGTAGGTGCAAATTAATGAATATGACACAAGAGAAAACTACCTTTACCAGAACTAAGAAAAAAAAATTATTTGGAAAACTTGTTTAGAATTAAAAGTTACGACATATTTTAAAAGCAGAGCCTCCTATTTAAAATTTGAAAGAAAAACTTAATTTTCCAACATACAGATTAGATCGAACTGAATTAACTGCCGTGAATTATCCCTATTGTCTTTCAATTTTAAAAAATGTCGAAGCTTTGTTATTCTTAAAGCATTTAGGTACATTTGGATCAATTCAAAAAACATATATAAATCTTTGCTTTTTGTGGTTCAATAAGGTCAAAACTTAAAACCCTTTTAAGATTAATCTGTCACATCATTTGTGTCTTATAAAAAACGTCTTCGTATTTTTAAATTTTTAGATCATGTTCCTATTTATTTAAATTAATCTTATTTTTTTTTAATTCTATTATCTTTTTTCTTATTACCATAGTCCCAAGTTTAAATTTGGAACATTGTAACAGAAAATCATAAAAATAAATCATAAAAACAGCATATGTTTTTTATAAGGTAAAAATAACGTGGAACATAAATCTAAAGGGGCTTTTAAGCTTTGGCCTTATTGAACCACAAAGAAGCAAAA
>JACEGR010003993.1:0-94655 GCA_014170235.1 Listronotus bonariensis | reverse complement strand
AAATGATGTACCACAATACCCCTTTTCTATTTAGTTTTTCCAAGATGGCGCCCAGCAGCTATCATAAAATTCTCATCCGCTAATATCACTCCAAAATATAATAATAATGCATCAATTTTATGTCCCCAAGTTTTAATTTTGTAAATTGATCCGGTCACAAAATAAGGGGAGGCATTCAAAAATGTACTGTATATATTTATATGTAGATTAATATGTAATAAATCCATTATACATAGAAAAGAAATTTGGTAAAGTAGTATAGATTTGTAAAAGTTAACAATGTGTTATACAAAGATATTTTTATTAATTTGTTTTTCTTTAAACCTAAGTAGCACACATTGTCAAACAAATTGAAATATAGTTGGTAAAATAGGGTTGAAAAAAAAAGATATTTTTAGTATAATAGCTTAGTCGCTTTTTTGCAGTAGGTGGAAACCTTTCTTTATCGTGCTAGGCAGTGTTTGGTATAGCACAGTGTCGACAATACTATCAAAAACTAATAATTCATGACAAGTTGAGCCCTGGCATCCAGTGGACCAAACCGAAAAAAGGTAATCTTTAATTTAAATAAGAAGAAAAAAGGTTTGGCTTAAAGTGTTATATAAAAGAGTTTCACTTCGTCGGCATAATATTGTGACAAGACAGGCGATAAACCATAATCAAGTAGCCTGTTAACAAAAAGAGATTTAATGTACTTTTGAGACGCATAAATCCTTAAGTAAAAAAGGTGCTTGTAATTTTGTAAAGCTAGTCGTTACAAGATTTATGATCAACGAAAAAGCATTTTATATGGCTTTTAAGTCTTAACAATATTGTATACACATAAAAATAAAATAACACCTAGAGTAAATTAATTTCTATATCTAAGAACTTAATAGCTATAGCAACTAAAAAACAAGTGTTGTGGAATTCTTTACATTTATACAAGGTGTTCTCAACAAAACCTTTTAAAAATCTTTATTATTTTAAAAACATTTATTCTAGTTATATACAGCATGTCTTCGGAAGTTCTTACCAAATGAAACACTTTTTGATTATTAAATTTACCAAAAAGTTTGGGAAAAAGCACTTCTTAAGATCAAGCCATAGATAACCGCAACGATCCCGCAGCCGTGCGACTCGCTAATGAAATGTAGGGGATACAGTGCAAAAAGTTTTGTATTTAATAAAATTACAGTAATATGAGTCTGTTATACTATACATTTTAAATTCCACCTGATTTAAGTAAAATTTACCTTTACAAATAAGGTAACACAGTTTTATTCATATTACACTTAAAGTATGGGTGAAGTAAGTACGAAAATTTGTTGTAGTTTAACAAGGATATATACATACATCAAAAATTAGATTTAGCTTGACAAAAATGCTTTTTATATTATTGAGGGCATGAGAAGTGCTTTTGAATATTGCCAAATTAGTCTGCTTTACTTTCTTCTATCATTGTGAATCCAGGCTCGGTACGGTCTTTGTGCGATTCTGTGTGGTCAGAACTTGAATAGCCCTACCGGATCAGAAAATCACTTTCAACCAAATATATATGTATGTTTCAACGTAACCTATGTAATTTTCTAAAGGTCTGCAGAATATGGTCACGTGATCATTTGTGACGTAGGCTTCCGGGTACTGACTATTCGGTGGCTATCGTTGAAAGCCGGCCCCTGTTGGTATTAATAACAGGTGGGCCACCCCGGTTTCTCTTAAAGAGCTGTAAAAAATTGGTACTACAATTTCCTTACGCAAAACACGACCGTTTAACCCAATTTGCCTTTGTTGAAAAGTGGGTCGTTTGGGAGATACAGGGTATTATGCAAAGCAGTAACCTTTCGACTAAGGTAAATTGCATTAGATCTTTGTATTTTGTCCCGAAGAATTTGTGGCAGCATTAGACACTACCATGTGGCCTAGATAAGGCGTGGGAAACTTTTGTATAAAATAAAATGTTTAACCAGAATTATTTTTAAAACGGTTGCTCGTAGCAATATTTATTAAGGGTACTTTTTTGTGCAAAAATATTTTAGAATAAAAATTCTCTACCAAAATTAAAAATGACACTTTAAACCTGCTGCAGGTGGCTTCCTCTATATTTGACGACAAAAACATTAGCATATTTCGATTCTCCACTCTACCCCTCCCCCCCTAACACTAAATGTTGTGAATTTTTTTTATAATAAGTCAAATATTTAAAATTAACCAAAATAAAATAAAAACGTGACACCCTTTACCTTGCAAACAATCAACTTTTAAATCAAATTTTCTTGCCAAACGCATTCATCGGAGTGGTTCAAACCGTATTTGGAATGACAATATAAATATTAGAATCAAGAAAATGTTTAGGTTATGACTATAATTTTTATTTTTAAGGGTTAATATGTGCTTTAGTTTACACTAGGTAAAAAAATCACTTGCCATTTAAATTCATGATAAAAGTTTACAAAAAATGACCGAACAAAGTTTTTAATGAGTTCAATTCATATGCCCGCTCGACAACGATAACTATATTGTTTTTAAACTATTGTCCGAGATGTTTCAAATACCGTTAAATACGTTCTGTATAAGACTCCACTGTTTACCATGAAAATGTAATGTTTTTAAAATGTTTAAACCGTATTGACAAGAAAAATGACTTTAGACTAAGGTAAATTGCGTTTCGTATTTTGGTCCAAGGAATTTGTGGTAGCATTTTGTACAGAGCTTTTGGAGACACCCTGTATATTAAACTGTTTCAGAAACCTAACATTACATTCTACCACTATGTTAGAAAGCTCGATGTTGTCAATGAACAACTTATGCTTTAGGTTATTGACTAATCCATCCTGTCCAAAGTAACTTTCGTGTAAAGTTTAGTTGTAATTCTATCGATGTTGTGTATTGATAAACAAATTAAAATATTAAATTGTCGCCTTGTAGGTTAATACGGACCAAATTGACTTTAATTAGAATACTTTTGGAACACGTTTCGTGTTTAGAAATTATTTACACGATATGATAAAATCTTGTAAAGTTGGTGATAGTAATCACAAATTTTTATCTAGAGGATAAAACTAGTTTGCTTATAAAATAAGTATGGTGTAAAATCAAACTAGAAACAAAAATTACATTATTTATGTGAACACTTTTATACAGGTTATTAAAAAATGTTGTTAAGATAACACAGCCACACAAAAAAAATTCTTCTGATCTGGGGCTCTGCTTACGATTACTGTATGTTTTTGGGTAGCTGAATTTAATGTCTATATGTCCCTGATCACATTAGGGTTAAGAAATGTACAGTGTGGTCCATTAGGTGTGCAACAAATTAACTACTTTTCTATTTGCAATTGGTCAAACAATTTTATTCTTCAGAAAAGTTGGAGCACGGTTCCAAACTGTATAAACAGAGTTGTTTTTTTTAAGTTTAAGAATATACCTACAGAATATATCAAAAAACTTTAAAAAGACTGCTTGTGAGTAAAGTACCTCTAATTTTTAAAAAGTACAAAAAAAAAGAAAAGTTTTTTTAATTAATCTAATTTAAATTTATTTTATGCAGTTACAACTAAATTTCTTTTAAACAAATTTAAATTAATTAAAACAAATGTGTAAAATATAACTAAACTTATATTTTTTAAATTAAACCGTCTGTTTTAAGGATATTATATCCTTGCAGCAAACTTGAGGTTAGCGGTTTAATATAAATTTAGTTTTAATTTCACAAATTCGTTTAAATTTATTTAAAGTAATTCAGTTGTAACTGCTTAAACGAAATTTTAAATCAGTATAATAAAAATTGTATTCAAAAGTTAAAACAATAATAAAAATCTAAACAGGGGGCCACAACTTGATATTTATGCAAAGCTTTTATTGCTAAATACTTTTTCATTTAATTTTTCTTGTATTTTTAGAAATGGGGTACACTACTCTATAGCAGTTTTAAGTTTTTTTTAACATACTTTGTATTTCCTTTATTTCTAATAATAACTAACTACTAATAATACAGTTTGGGGCCATGTACCAACTTTCATGAAGAATAACATTTTCTTACAAATTTTAATTAAAAAGTTTTCAATTTGTTGCACACTTAACTCCTACAGTACGGTCTCACAGACCGACGATAACTTCAAATGTTAATAAAAACTTTAAATACGCCACTGTATTTGCGCCGCTTTATGAATGCCTTGCACTTCTAAACTCATTTCATTATAACTCGTGCGACCGTCACTCAGAGTAAAATTGTCCGGGTAGTGAGTGACAGCGGTCTCACGAACCGAAGCGACCATTTATGCACGTTTCACTAACTAAAAGCAAAAAAGGTATTTTTCTATATTTACTAATTTTATATAGATAAGTCATTTTTTAATTCCTATAAGAAAGAACAACAGCGGCTTTGGTATTTGCTAGAAACAGTAACCACAGATGAGAAATATTTGGACCATGATTCTGACAAAAGTGAGGAAACAGGCATAAATTAGTAAATTTTTCTTCTAACCAGGTTAACGACAAGGATACTATTGAATCTTAAGACTCTGAATCAGTGTCAGTCAGCAAAAGTATGAGTTTTATGGGTGAAGATAAGTAAACCAGATAAAAAAAGTGTCGCTGCTACCTAAACATACCAAAACCAGATCTAAAATATTATTAGGGTCTTACAGGACCAAGTATACATAGAAACAAGTTGACAACTACAGTAGAAATTTAAAAACACTTTTTTCTCCGAAAAACCTCTTACAACTGTTGTTTTAAATAAAAATTAAACTAATTAAGAGAATTTATTTTTAATTTAAATAAAATCTTTGTAAGAATTTGATTTTCATTTTTTTCTTTAAAAAACAGAAATATTTGACTTCCTTGTCTTCCATCACAATTGGTCCCAGGGACCGACACGACCAAATTTTTCACGCGACTAGTGTAGGGTTAATGAAACAAAGAGTATATTCCTTAACTCTGATGTGACCGGGTCATATGAACAATAAATTCAGTTTTAGCGACTCTAAAAATATACAGTAATCGTAATCAGAGCCCCAGATCAGAACATTTTTTTGTGGCTGTGTAATTTAAGGGTGTATTGTTAATTGAATAAAATAAAAATAAAATGAATTTATTGAACTAAACAATAAAATAGAAAATTAGAAAAATATTATGTACATATGTTGTCAAGTTATTTTTAAAAATTTCTCAAGGGCAGAAATTATGCGAAAGCGTCTCGAAAAAGAATAATTTTAGTACTTGATCAGATAAAATAACAAAAATAAGCTTTTTTGTTAAATAATCTTTTTTCAAATCAGCAAGGGTTTTAAAAATATTTCCTTTTACTTCTAGTTAGTAAATTAAAACGTGATTTTGGGTAAAAAATCAGTTTAATTTTTGATGATGGATGATTGCATTTTAGGTTTTGGACCATGCGAAACTTTTTATTAGTAGTAACTTTTTTTCGTAAAATTAATAATAAAAAAGTTTTCCATATACCGCCAACTTTTGTAGAGACACAGTATACAATTACATGTAACATACATTTTTATGGAATTGAGCCCTAAATTTATCAAAATGTTATTCTAAATACTGCTAAGAGAAGATGTAACTCCTAGCTTTCCCTCTTGTCGATATTATTAACCTAGCTGCACACTGGGGTCTGAAAAACCCAGGCGTGCATATCGCGTGGTGTAACTTGCGCATGCTTGCGTTTTTTGACGATTGGTTTCACGTAAATTTAGTTTAGACCCAACCGCATTGGGAGACGGTCAATCCGTTGAATTCGGTAATTCTGTACTTTGCAGTTAGGAGTTGAGTTTAATTGTGGGTACTTCAGACCCCAGTGTGCAGTTAACGGTTGTTAAAATTTTAAGGTGATTTTTTGTTGTTTGCTAGTATGGCAAGTTCTAACAAAGAAAATTATCGTCCACTGACGGATAAAGAATTAGAGTGGGAAGCTGAAAACCTGTGGGCGAACGAAGATGAACCTGAGACCAATGAAGATATTTTTGGGGACTCATCAGATGAAGACGAAAACTATATCCCAGAAGAACAGTCTGACACTGATAGTGACCAGAGTGAGGACGATGAAGAAGAACAAAGTACCTCGCAAAGAAATGTTGCCAGTATATTGGGGAAAAATGGGCATCGTTGGACCACACAGGCACCAGCACGCCAAGGACGTCCAAGACTAGATAACATTGTTTTACATTTGCCTGGCCCTAAAAAAGAAGCAAGAAATCTTGGCAGCCCTATTGAATCGTGGAATTTACTATTTACTGAAGATATTCTAAACATTATTGTGTTGCATACAAATCAAGAAATTTTTAGGAAATGTCAGAGTGGCTTGCCTCAGAGTTATAAAAATCAACTAACACAATGGAAGTCAAAGCATTTATTGGTTTGCTGTATCTCGCTGGTGCATTACGAGTCTCAAATTGTAATTTAGATGAGCTTTGGTCAATTAAATATGGCAATGGATTATTTCGGGCAACCATGCCCCAGCAAAGATTTCAGTTTTTAGCTCTTTGTTTAAGATTTGACGATAAAGCAGACAGAAATGCTAGAAAATTAGTAGATAAGTTTACTCATATTCGTCAAATATGGGACATTTTTATAAATAACTGCAAGTCCTACTATACGCCGTATGAAAACTGCACCATTGATGAACAACTTGTCAGTTTTCGTGGAAAATGTCCATTCCGCATATACATGGCTAGCAAACCTGATAAATATGGAATGAAAATAATGATGATAAATGATTCGAAAACATTTTATATGCTTAATGCTATTCCATACGTTGGAAAAGTTGAGGTTGACAATAATGAGCCAGTGCCTACATATTATGTCAGAAAACTTTCTGAACCAATACACGGTACTCACCGTAACATCACAATTGATAACTGGTTCACATCAATACCTCTAGCTGAACAAATGCTAGAACAGTATCAGCTAACAATCCTTGGAACATTGCGAAAAAATAAAAGAGAAATACCTCCAAAGTTTACACAAAAAAAAGAGGTGGGTACATCTTTATTTGCTTTCGATAGAAATAAAACCCTAGTTTCATATTCTCCAAAGGAAAATAAGGTGGTACTAGTTTTGTCAACTTTGCATCCTGATTCATCACTTAATGCTATAACTGGAAAGCCCAACCTTATACATTCTTACAACGAAACAAAGGGTGGTACAGACACATTTGATCAGATGTGTCACTCTTACACAACTTCTCGTAAAACCAGACGCTGGCCACTTAGAATGTTTTTTAATATGTTGGATGCTAGCGGAATAAATGCAATGGTTTTATTTTCACTTGCAAATCCCCAGTGGAAAGAAGAAAGAAAAAACAATAGAAAAACATTTCTAAAAGAACTGTCAATGGAATTAATAAAACCGCAACTAAGCGAACGATTAAAAGTTACAAATTTGCAAACATCATTACGTATAAAAATAAGCGAAATATTAGTAGTCGAAGTACCTCAAAGAGATTATTTTGATGTGAATTTGCCTAAAAAGGGATGTCACTTTTGTCCACGTGGAAAGGATCGAAAAACGAGTTTTGCTTGTTCAATTGCAACAAACCATATTGTTTAGAACATCGAGCTCAACTATGTTGTGGGTGTCAAAACCAAAGTTAAAGTAACTGACTAAGAGTTATAGTTAGTTCTTTTGTTACAAAACTTATGTTTTATTTTAGTTTAAAAGTTCTTTTAAAAGATTAGTTTTATTTAATCAAAATGATTTTTAAAAAATTGGTCGTTTTTTTTATTTTCATGAGAAGATACAATAAAGAACATTTGTCATTTTTTTAAACTTTTGTGTCACTTTATAGAAATGTTTTCTGAATAAACTTATATTTAAAAAAGACATTGTTTTTTGTATTGTTTTACACTCCATACACCATAAAATAACACTAAATAATATTTAACCTAACGCGAAAACACTTGGGGTTTCCAAGACCCCACTGTGCAGTATAAGTTATATAAAATAACTGTGCTGTTCCAGGGTTAAGACAATAATTTTATTTAGAAACAAAATATCAAAGTTTTTGGATGGACTACTACTGATTTTTTATTGTTCGCAATGTTCTCTTCTTTTAAAAGTATTTGAAAAAAGCTATGGTTCATAGTTTAAAAAATAATATAAATTAAATCTGGAAACTATTTTATGGAAGCCACTTTTTGTATAATTTATTCAATTATAGAAAATACCTACAATCGATCAAAGGAAGCATCAAACGTGCCTGCGTGCAATTTTGCCATTGCCTGAAGCATTTTCGAAATAAACCGAACCGATTACCATTAACCACTGGATTGTTATACCAGTCAACAAAAACAATTGCAAGAAACCGTGTGCGTCTTAACTCATTGACGGAATGTCGATAACTCGGAGATCGACCATATGATCCGCAAAGTGACCACACAGGCGGCATTCGGTATAACAAGAACGATTTTTCAATTATAAAAATATATAGCTTAGTAATCAAAGGAAACAAGACAGCATTCAATACATATCTTGACAATATTAAAAGCAGCGATACGGAAAAGAAATACAGCGCTTTTCTATGTCCTTCTTTTTTATTTTTTTTTACAAATTAATAAAGTAAATTGAATTTACGGTACAAAAATTGATGCATAAATAGATTTAGGTGGCTCACACACTAAACAGGTTATACGCTACTGTACACAGAAAAACCACATATTCCTTAGGCCAAAATCGATAACAAGGAATATACAGGGTGTCAATGTGAAAAAATATTTTTAATTTTTTTCGGTAAATTTTAATGCATTTTGAATATCTTATTAAAACTTGGTATCCAGAGGTTTTTAAGCACGAGTTATTTAGATCTGATACAAAGTCGGTCTATATAGGGTCGCGATATTCGGCCATATTGCTTTGACGTGTTATGACGTCACATCTCCCATTTTTCTGCCATGTTGTTCAGTGCCGAAGATATACAGTTTATTGTATTAGTAGAACAACCGTTTACACAACAGTTTTTAATTATTATATAAGTCGTAAATTCTTTTTACTTTAAATAAAAACATTTAGAATTACATCTTTCAACAAATATCACTTCCAAAACAATGCAAAAATGAAATGCGCAAATTCTAGACGCCACTGGATTGATCATCAGCTTTGATTTTACCCAGTTTTGCCAACTTTTTCCGTGGAGTGCCCTTCCTTGCGTCCCCGACCTCGAACCGCCTAAAAGTTGAGGATATGTCGCAACCTTATAAATATAAACTAACCTTGGATCTAATATACATTTTTTTGTATAAACTAGAGTTGGCTAGCTACATTCCTTATTCTTGGCGCTTGTTTAAATTTACTAGCGCTGGAAAAGATGTTTTAAGGCGGCTACCTGCGGCAATTGACAAGATAAAAACAAAAAATTTACAACATAGCAACATATGATATCCATTTTTTTGATCTTAAGGTCTTTTGTTGTGATGGTTTGGCTTTTTAAGATTCCTTTTTCATTTGATCTTTACTTCTATTTAGATAAATGTCACAAATTTACATAAAATATATAAAACTTCATGAAAGGATAATGTTTAGTGCAGGAATGATTCTTGATATGGATAAGAATCAATAAGCAAAAGATAACTTTGGCCCTTAACAGAATATTAACAATATTACGACATGGCATACTTTAACTTTTCTTTTAATCTGTAATTTTACTTTATTACTTATTAAAAAAATAACAACTTTGAATCCTACTAAGTGCCTTAAGATAATTAAAATCAATTATAAAATGTATCAAATGATATGTCGTCACCTTAATTGTAAAACCACCTAACTCCATTTTTAATAAAACATGCATTGCCATCTTTAGCTCTTATAAAATAAGGCATCAAAATCACATTTTTTAATACTCAATTAATTGTTAAACCACCTTATTTCAGTTTTGATAAAAAAATGTGATTTTGATGCCATCTTTACCTTTGTTTTATAAGGCTAAAGAATAAAATGCATGTTTTATTAGAAATTGAGTTACGTTTTGCAATTAATTAATGTGACAAAATATATAATATTTAAAAACAATTTTGTGTTTATTAAAAATTTTTAAAAAGTTACAACGGAAAAATGAATAATAAGTTCTTAAAATAATAAAATTCTCTTTGAGATGGTAGAGGGATGCACATATTTATAAAGCGAAGAAAAACCTAAAGGTGGTGAACATTTTATACAATTACCTAGAGTTACTTAAAAAGAGATGCTTTGTCCAATTTCAACTTTTAACGATAATATTCTATGTCTATAGTGTGGAATTTAGGTATTTATAAGTTTTAAAAATAATATTAATTAGTTCCTTAAATAATAAAATCTTATCGAGATAGCAAGGCCGGCAAATTTTCATATACAGAAGAAAAGCCAGCGATTGGTAAAAATTTCATACAATTACTTAGAGTTACTGAAAGGGATGCCGTTAAATTTAAACTCTTTAACGATAATATTTGTGCTCTACTGTGGAAACTTTATATACTATTGTTAAACAAAAATATATTAAATAATTCATAAAATAATAAATTTCTCATCGAGATTGCAAAGGGCGGCAAATAATCACATACAGAAAAAATTAAGAGTCGTAAAAATTCAATTAGGTGTACCAAAGTTACTGAAATGAATGCTCATCAAATTTAACTTTTAACGATAATAGTGATGTCTATTGTGTGGAACTTGTAAAACATATTAGTTTAAAAATATTAGTATTAATAATAGGTTCCTAAATTAATACCATTTTTATCGAGATGACAAAGGGCGGTAAATATTCATATCAATAAAAGACAAGGATTGGTGCAAAATTTCATACAGTTAATTACGAGTTACTGGAAAGGGATGCTCGGAAGAAATTTAATTTTTTGCATGATAATATCATATACACGTTGAGAAAACCTTATTTAATTGTTTATTAGTTATAAAAGAATATTTATAGTTCATAAAATAATTAATTTTTTCACTGAGATCAAAAAGGGGGGAAAATATTCATTATCAGAAAAAAAAGCCTAAGAATGGTAAAATACAATTACTTAAAGTTACTTAAAGGAATGCTCGTTAAATTTAAACTTTTAACGATAATAGTCATACTATTATGTGGAACTTTATTTAATTATTATTAGTTTGAATAATAAATAATAATAATATTTTCCCAAAATAATAAAATTCTTCTCTAAGACTGGTAAAATTTCATACAACATTTAGAGATACTTAAAAGAAATGCTTTCTAGAGAATTAATCTTATATCAGTAATATTTATAGTTCACTGCAGAATTTTAAGAAAAGTAGTCCAAGATATCGATTTAAATAAAATATATCTTTTTTTTGTACAAAAAAGATAAAAGGAATCAAACGGTCAAAGTATAATGTTAAATTTGTCACCTCTGCATAAAATGCATGCATAAAATAAAAGAAATCTTTTACCTTCTATAGGTTATTTAGTTTCTTAAATATCAATGGTACGAGTGGCAACGATTCCCAAGTTATATTTGAAATATTTCTTTTATTTTATGTTTGAACGTCAATAACGAAACTCGATGGAATTTTTTTTTATATAAAGTACTTACATTATTTAGATCACTCAATCACCTCTATTATTCATGACCTTACCTTTTCGGGCACCCCGTATACATTTCAGCATTTTTTTGTGGTTTCTTGGTCTTTGGCAACCACTACTACAAAAAACATTTACTACATGATTTCTGCTGGAAGCGGTTGTATTTCGCAGTTACAGTGTGCGGAAAAACCATTGAAACCAATATCGACAGAGCCAGCGTTCTTCGAGTGGTTCGTTCGCATGATAAAAAGAAAAACTAAGGAATTGTTCATCCGACCTTCTGGCACGTGATCGGTTTGCAAATTGTCAGGCAAAAAGCCGAGCAAAAACAGGCAGTCCTGCTTCGGCAAGAGATTCCTGAGTCGCTATCTCCACACATACATTAAGCATTGTAGAAAAACTGCTGCCAACCAGGTCATCTGTGGTAATGCGCCGTATAAATCTTTCTTTGTCGGTGGATATTTGATGATTGACTTTTTGACAAAGTCGTCTCAGCAGCCGAGGTTTCTTCTTTAGTTCGTATACGTATATTTAGGAGGCTTTAAAATTTTAGCATATTTGAATAAAAAGTCTTTTCAGCAGCCATGTAGAAATAAAAATATTATTTGCCTATGCCTATAGTTTTGTTGGTACCGGGTGTCAAGTTATAGAAATTTACACCCCTTTCAACTTTTTTATTTTTTATCAGAAATATATCTATATTACAAGAGATTCCTAGGTCGCTATCAACAACATACATTGAAAATCACAAAAATGCTGCCAACCAGGTTATCTGTGGTAATATTATAAATGGTCCGACAAGGTGTCATAAAAATTGACCCTAATAAAGTGTGCCGAGATGGGATACACTGGCAGTATTTTATTAAATATTATTCTACATAAATATGATCTAATCTTCTAGGATCGCAACCTTGCATTCTCCTTTAAAATTTTTAGTGTCTGTCACTGTTAAAACTGCATAAAGTCACTGAAATGTTCGTTTTCGCAAAACAAAGTATTTTTTTCCGTGATTTGGAAAAATTTTTTACATTGTATCTCTGTTAGCAGGTACTAAAATGTGACTTTTTAAAAAATTACTTTTTCCGGTAGGAAAAAAGTGAGTACTTTTCCCGGACATACATACACATAAGTAAAGGTAAATCTTTAATTTTATAAATAATTTATTATACAGAACTTACATTTACCTTATATTAGAAGTCCGGTCAGATATTTTTATCTTTATAATATTCTTAAATAACTACTAAACAATTGCCTTTAGTTTTAACGTTTTAATTTTAATACATCATATTACAAAATTACATTGGCATATACTAAATAATTTTCTTTATGGTTTATATTGTAATGCAAGGGTCTAATTGTGTTTCAAATATACCATTCGACCAGTTTGAAACTTTTAAAAATTTTACATGAATAATTTTCTGATTATAATATTGTGTTTTCTTTAATAATAAGACGTCGTCGTTTTTCCTATGAAAAAAATAGTGTTTAATACACAGGAAAAAAATTCCTCTCGGTTTATTGTCTCCTTCCGCATCGCATCGGGAGTCAACAAAACCACGAGCTAAAATCTAAAAAAATTTTCCTCTTGTATAATAAATAACTATTAAATAAATAAACTTGCATAATTGAAATTTGTACATAAATCCTAAACATGTTTTCTTTAAAGAAATTTTTATTATTTTAAAAATAAGCGTACCTTGCGCTTATATAAATTTAATATTTTATATACAGTGTGTCCAGTTGTCTACATATGGAAAACTTTTTATTATTAATTTTACGAAAAAAACTTATTTCTAATAAAGTGCTGCATAGACTTAAACCTAAAAAGCAATAATTAGATTTTTTCAGTAGTATACGAGGTATCTCAAAATACATGTATTTTGTTCTGAGAGAAAGTACCCTTATTTTTAAAAATATCGAAAATTATTATTAAGAAAAATGTTTAGAAATAAAAATAACTCTTAAATATGCAAAACTCATTCATTTTCAAAAAAGTTTTTTTTTACATTTTTATGATAAAACGATGAAAATTTAAATTTGTACATTTGTAAATATTTATTTCGAAATGTAATATCTAAAGAAAGCTTAAGAACTGTCAAAACAGTGAAAACTCACAGAAACGCTCGTTATCGCATAAAAATTAAGGAAAACTTTTTTCTTGTTAATGAACGAGCTTGCATATTTAGAGTTTTTGATTCTAAACATTTTTCCTTAATAAGAATTTTCCATATTTTCAAATATAAAGGTACTTTCCTTTAAAACAAAATTTACATTTTTAAGATATTTCGTATACTACTGAAAAAATGAATATCTAATGATTGCATTTTGGGTTTTAGACCATGCAGAATTTTTTATAAAGAATAACTTTTTTCGTAAAATTAAAAATAAAAAGTTTTCCATATGTAGAGGACTTAGGCGGAGACACTGTATACCGATCAAAGAAACATGATTAAATTTACGGTTCTAGAAAACTTTTAATAATAAAAATTACACACATATTTTGTGCACTTAAGTGGACACACCGATATTGGCGACAGTGATGTTTTACCTAGATATCGATACCGTAATTCGCAAATTGGCTTACTCATAATTAGAAATTTATAAATGGAAGATAAAATATTTCTAAAATATTGTTAAAATAATTTATTAGGCTTTTTTACCAATTGTTAAACATACTAAGGTATTTGGAGTTATTTTAAATAAAAAAGTCATAGAAATTCTATATAGCTTATATTTTATAATAGTCTAAGATCCGAATAGGAACCGACCTTCTCCCATCTTGAAAGATAGTACTTAAACAAAGGTATTGCCATAAGCTTGTCTAAAAAAATTAGGTCAAGATTACAACCAATTAAAAAAAGGAAGTTTCAAAATTTTTGAGCGACCCTGTATAATGTCAATCCCGATTTTTTTGTTGTACATGACAGTACTATTATTTTAGTACATTTCGTTTCTTCGATTTGAATTCGATTTTAATTAAATAAAAACAGTGATACATTTTTTAATTTTAAATTAAAAAAAAATTAGTACATTCAGTATTATTTCAAAATACGAGTATACTAGCATACGTACGTATTTAAAAATATAGGGGTTACCATTATACAAGTTATGTCAAAAATTTTAAGGTTATTTTTTTTTAATTAAATAATATTGCCTTGACCTAATTTGTTTAGGCAACCCTATAGTAGGAAAGCCCAAGATGCTAAATTTGCAGTTACTCGAGCGTCATTGCTATTTGGTTGCAAAGCTTGAATGATAAGAAGACAAAGATGTTATTTAATGTATACCTATTCATCGGGGCGTTAAGCGGCTATAGACTTTTAAATGAGTCAAAAATATTTTTTATTATTTCGGCTTGTGAAAATCGTTGGAATCGTATCGGGTTATATATTTTCGTTATCCTTAAATTATTTTGATGACGTTTTCTTACAACTTTGGAGCCCTCCGCTTTCTTTACGTCACTCTCAAGTTGTCAGATTAGTAAAATATAAACTGTTTAGCATGTAATTTACTTACCCTATCTTAATCTGAGGCGCACGACAATTTCTGATTGATATATTTATGCTTTTTTACGATCGCCCCTGTATACGGTGCTCATATTTGGTGGAGGTATTTAATCGGGTACAAGGTATTCCTTTGGTATATTTTTCTGTTGTGCTGTAGTAACTTCAGAAATCCCCTCTTGGGCTTCCCTACCACTTTGACGATACCTTTGTTGAAATACTATCTTTAATATAAAACAGTTTTTATTCGGTGAACAGATGGGTAAACGTCGGTTTCTATTCGGATCACGTACTTATAATAATTTTTGTATTAAAAGCACACTTCAAATAAAACTAGAGTTAGCCGATTTGCGAACCACGGTATCGATATGGCATTATGAAACTATTTTTTTTTAATATGTAAAATTGTTGGTACATCTTATTATATTGTTTGTTAAAACACAAAACAATGTTGTGCAGGCAAAAGCTTGGCAATTTTTTCTAATTAAAAGGATTTAGTTATGGAATATTAATTATTTAAAAAAACATGTTTTCTGTATTATACCAAACGTCACTGGTGTTGCCAGTGTCAAATACTTATTTAATTTTTTATTACATTCTTAAAAGTAACTGTTCAAAATTTTCGGTTATAATGTCTGCACTATTTGGAAATATTTTTCGTCGTCTGTTGAGCTACAACAAATGTCCAGTGCAATCTTCATTGCCTCCTCCACAACACGAAGGAAAATATAAGATTTATAAAAGACTTTCACTCTTTGTAGGTATGTATTTCTAGTAAAAATAGTTTCCTATTTTATAAAAATATTTCTTTTTACTAATAAATTTGGTAAAAAGAAGTATTGTACTTTAATAAAAATATTTGGTAATTATCTAGAAAGTTGCGGCAACTCCAATTTTGACAAAATTTGGTATACAGCAGTTTTTTGGGACGCTGATCACAAATCTGAGAGATTTTTTCCGAGATATCCATTATTAAAGTTGAAAATCAAACCAACTTGATTTTTACATTGTTTTCCCCCTTTTTGCACCAAATACTTAATTTTAAAAAAAGTAGCGCACTATATTTGATTTTTACCTTTTAATCACTATTTTTTTACGTATTTTACACAATTTTTGCATTAAATTGTATAGCATCACTTTCAAACGCAGTAAATTATGGTGGATGCGCCGGAGCAGTGAATGTATAGCTTGCTGTGTTTTTAAAGGAAACCTTCGCAATTTATTTGATAAAAGGTGTAAAATACATAGAAAACGGGGTTTCAAAGGAAAAGATCAAATATTGTGTGCCACTTTGGCTTTAAATCAACGTTTCCGAAAAATATCGTTCAGATTCGTGATCAAAGCCCCAAAAACCCCTGTATATTAAATTTCGTCAAAATCGGAGTTGCCACAACTTTTAGACAATTACCAAATAGTTCTTTTTTTTCAATTTTGTTTCTTATTTTTTATTAAAAATTGCTTCTTAAAGGTTACAGGGCACTTAGTACATAAAGTTATGGTTGTCAATTTTAGCATTCCCCATAATTATGGCCCTTGCAGCAATGATTTACGTTAAAAAGAAAACTTGTGAAGAAGAAAGAGAACCTTTTGTCAAATACGAATATTTACGTCTTCGCAGTAAACCTTTTCCCTGGGGAGATGGAAATCACAGTCTTTTCCATAATCCAAAACGTAACGCTCTACCCGATGGATATGAAGATGAAGAAACGGAAGAAAATTGTGAAGAGTAATTTTTAAAAATATAAAATATTCCATTTATGTTAATTCAGTATATATACCGTTTGTTAAATAATAATAAAATTTACACGGGTCCACAAAATAAAAAAAGTGGTCTGTGCTGGGTATCCGACAAAATTCTCTCACGTATTTTTTCCCACTGAACACGAATCTGAAGTCAAAACTAGGAGTCAAACTGCAAAAACCTAATTTCTGAGGCCAAGGAGGAGGGGCGAGGGTACTAGCATTTTTATAGGAAGAGGAGTTATGTAGCACCTCGTTTTGAATGCCTTTTGATACTGACTTTTCCAACACTTTGTTTTTTAAATTCGGTCCAGTTGATCCAGACTTAAAAGCTAATATCATTAAAACTTCACTGTTTGTACAGTATTTAAGCCAAATTTCAAGTAGTTGTAAGTCTGGAACGGCTGTGCTAATTTTCAAGAACAAAGCGGCGTTAAGTAGAGAATCAAAGAGCCTTTAAAGCAAGGTGCTTCATAACCCCTTCCTATAAAAAAATGCTAGTACCCCTCCCCTCCTGAGGTACCCGTATCAAATGTCTAGAATTTGTGACAGATATTATATAACAAGTTATCTTGTAAGGACCTATAGTCCGTCTCTCCCCTTTAACTTCTAAACAGTTATTTTCATGAAATTTAAATCGATAATATATGACCAAGGTCTGTATTTTTTTGACATATCAATGACAGCTCTAAAGGTAACGTTGGCAGCTGGGCGCCATTTTGGAATGCTTTTTAAATGAAAAGAACGGTAGAACCATATTTTATTTTAAAGCTCCTGATGCGTACTTTATAATCCAAGAATATAAAATAAGTACTTTTTATATACTATATAAAATGGCAGTAGGTACTTTAATAATTACCCTAATACCATAATTATATGGCCATATTTTTGAATCTGATTAAGTTAGATGTTATTAATATATTTTTTAAGTTTTTTTAAGATCTTTAATTGTGAATACTATGTGTTTATTAAAAAAAAACATACATTTTGTTCCACCAAAAATTATCACCATTGAGAGCTTTGAGATACTACTAGATACATTTATTACATCTAACTTTTTAGTTTCGATAATATGTCCATATAAATATGGTATACTAATAAATACATAATATGTCTAGATAATGGTTTTACCCTTTTCATGTCAGTCTAAAAGTAACATAAATAGGTTTTTAAAATAAATAATAATTTACATTATTTATACGTTTTAAACATAAATAAAAAGGTGATGATTCTCAGTATAAGCTGGCATAAGTTAAGAATATTTTCAGCACGTGTGTCGTAAAGATGGTGGATGATAAGTGTGTTTGTAAGATGTAATTGGGAAAAATTACGACCTTGTTTTCTGTGTAGTCTGGTCTTTTAACATCATTCAAGAATTTTAACGTAAACATACTTTCAAAGAATCATTTGCACCTTAGTTATTTGAAATATTGTCAAAAATAACATAAACGTAACAAAAAAATAGGTATACGTTCAAAAATACATAAATTGTAAAACGTAATAACAAGTAGATATGTATTGGGTGATTTATTAAGAAGGCGTCCATAAATTACTTAAGGCGTTTTTTTTTATTTTTGACCTCCCCTCTCCCCCTCTGGTAAGATATCGTAAGATAAATCCCACTAATCCCACGCTAGATTGTTTTTAATTGTTAGTGCGTTGCATTGCAATACAAATTTAACAATAAATCTTTAACGGTTATTACTACGATTCACAAACAAACGGGGGGTGCTAGGGGGTCCCAAAATAAATAGAAATGATAGAAAGGCACAGTTTCTCAAACCAAAATAAATATTGTGTTTCAAACAATTTTAAAGAGCAAAAAGGCCAGTCCAAATATCCTAACTTGTTACTTTTTTAGCGGAAGAAAAATTACATGATATATGCAGAGACCCCCTTAAATAAAAGTGAGATTAGATGAGATTTAACTTAACCCTCTTTCCCCCTTAAATGTATCACGTATTTAATGGACAGCCCGTAATACAGCGAGGTTTTATAAAGGAACCCTTGCCAAGTTATTAAAAAACAACGCCGGCGCGCCGGCCATATTTTCAAAACTTAGGCTAGCCGCGCACTAGCAACTTTTTATTGATCAACATAAAAGTGAGCTAATAAATTTGTGTTTCATGCACTTGTCTACTAGGGTGCTGCTTTGTTAACCTGGATTTCACTAAATTGCTTTTATTTTGAAAAATAGAAAAAAGGAAAACCAAAAACGGTATTGGGTTTTAATTTTTTAATCGCCTTCAAAATAACTCAAGATGTAATTTTTGGTTGCCTAAAGTTGCTAAGTGCGCGGTATCATATGAAAACAAATACGTTTCATTATTCCAATTTTTCAGTTATCGAAACAAAGTAGCTAGTGCGCGGCTGGCCCTATAGTTGTATAGTTAATAATGTTCGTAGCTTGAAGAGGTGATTCCTTGCATTATTTAAAGCAAAAAGGGTAGGATTCAGGCTTTTGGGCTTCGAGATTCGGTTCAGGATTTTGGGTTTAAACTTCGCATACTTATCTTAGAGGGCTTATATATAACATATATTATTTTTTGACCCGGTAGGATAATCCAAAGGGGTAGTTTCTACCCCCGGGGCTTTTAATAATTTTGAATAATATTATCTGTTTAAATAAGATAAGTAGGGGGCATAAAATATATTTTAAAAAACATGTTTGCCGAATTTAAAACCCCTAAATAAAGCTATTTTAAAATAAAAATTATTTAGCCCCCATATGATATTAGGTTTCCTGCGAGGTGTTGCGTGTCTGTATTTTATCTTTAAAAAAGTATTAAAATTTTGGCAGTATACTAACAGCACAAATAATGGGAGCTTAGACAGTCAGAAAAAAGTATCCCTTTGAGGACCACCCCCTTAGAACTGCCCCCATACTTTTGGAGGTATTTGAAATTTATCACACAGTATCAATAAAGAGCGAAGAAACACCCCATATAACATTTTTTGCCGGCGTTGTACATTTAATTTACTGGCATTGCCAACACTCCTTAATGGCAAGGCATTGGCAAAAAGGTATCAAAAAGACGCGAAAGTGGGCAATTGGCCGTTATTAGGCCACGTGTTGAAGATAAAGTGATGGCATCCGTCATTAATAAGTTATTGGCAAAAAAATGCGTTTAAGATGATGGCATCCATCATTAATAAGTTATTGGCAAAAGATAACAAAAAGACACGAAAGTGGGCAAATGCAGATACTCCCAAGCAGCAAGCTGACGTCTTATTGACGAAAATTGTCGCATATACTTTTTTTAAAAGCTAAAATGATGCAATATTTTATTTGAAAATTAAAATAGGAAAAAACTCCTTACTGCATGCAATTTCCTTGCAATGCAAAGTACCATCTCTCGGAACACTGTCCAACTTGGAGATGCAGATTTTTACGCTAGCCGAAGATATTTCTTTCAAAGCTAAGGTGAGATCACCTACCGCAGACCGCTCTCGAATTATTTTTGTCTAATGGGTACGGTTTAGACGATAAAAAGCGAAGATATTTCAGAAACGTAGTAGTTTATTGTCCATTACGCCCTCAATCGGTATGTCAAAAAAACTATTAAATATATATAATATTTTTATTAGTAACACGTCTTTAAAACTTTTAATAAAGTTTTAAACAAAATGTTTACAGCTCCTAACAGTCTACTTGAATATCTTGCCTCCTCGACTAGCCATCACCAATTAGTCACACAACACACACTTATTAGGTAATGAATACATTTAATTATGTCTATTAAAAACTCTTTTCTTTAAAAAAGAAACTAAAAAGCTAGAAAACCATGTAGAAAACAAATGCACAAAGCGGTCACCTTCGGTCGAAATTAACGTAGGTAATTTTACCATCATTTTATTTTTATTCGCTCCAAAATACATAATAAACATTTTGTTTGACCTAATTTTTATTTGCATGATTTTTAAAAATAAAATGTTATGAAAAGGCCATTTCCTTTAAATTATGTAAAAAACATAAAATAATGTTGTTTAGCTGCCATTATAAATAAAACAGATCAAAAAAATTGCTTTAATGTTAGTTAAATACCAATGTTAATAATATGGTTCAAAAAGTATGAATATGCGTTGAAGGTTTGCTTTCAAAAATCCAATATTTATTTGCCTGCAACAAAAACGCGTGCTTAATTTAATCAGGATTGGTATGCCGCCATTTTTGTATGCTTGCCGGCAATTCGCCTGCATGTAAAATTTATTGGCAATTAAGTGTTTATTTAGGGTTGATTTTTAATGCGTATAAGATGTTGGCATAATATTGCCACCAATTGCCAATGCTTTACCATCAATGCCAATATGAAAAATGTACATTGCCGGCAAATAGTGTTTGCTGGGACTGTCAAGTAAAACATTATACAAAATTGAATTTTTTTATTTTGACCCTTATAGGGATTTACATAAATGTTAACCCTTAAAATGTATATAAGAGGCTTGCAAGTTGTTAATTTTTTTTGTTATGGGTTAAAAAGTTAAAAAATTCTTCTGTCATATAAAGTACCTCGAAACTAAAAAATAATAAAAACAACTTAGTAAAGCCACCCCCTTAAAAGTACTTCTACCCCTTACGATTTAGGAATAAGAAAATTATGTCAAAGAACATATTTGCAAAAATTTGAAGAGTTCCTGTTTGACCGTTTTGCGAATTTATTTATTTTTTTTTAATTTGACACTTTTATCTTAAAAAAAATGCAAAAATCCAAAAGCCGTATTGTTCGCACTTTTGGGGTAAAAAAATATCTTTGCAAAACGGTTTTTATAATTTTTAGTTCCAGGGTACTTTATATGACAGAAGTATTTTTTAAAACAAAAAAATTATTAACTTATAAGCTCTAATAATTACATTTTAAGGATTAAATTTTATGTAGATCCCTATAAGGGTAAAAGAGAAAAATTACAATTTTGTATATGTTTTACTTGACAGTGTTTCCTCGCTCTTTATTGATACTTGTGTGATAAATTTGAAATAACTCCAAAAGTATGGGTGTAGTTCCAAGGGGGTAATCCTCAAAGGAATATATTTTTAAGTGTCTAAGCTGCCATTTGTGCTGTTAGTATACTGCCAAAATTTTAATACCTTTTTTAAGATAAAATACAGACACGCAACACATCGCAGAAAACCTAAAATCATATGAGGGTTAAATAATTTTTATTTTAAAATAGCATTATTTAGGGGTTTCAAATTTTGCAAACATATTTTTAGAATCTATTTTATGCCTATTCCTACACTTATTTAAACAGTTAATATTATACAAAATATTAAAAGCCCCTGGGGTAAAACTACCCCTTTGGATTATCTCTACCGGGTCAAAAAGTAATATATGTTATATTTAAGCCCTCCAAGATGAGTATGTAAAATTTAAACCAAAAATCCTGAACCGAACCCAAAAACTTCATAATAAATTATGTAAAAAATCAATCGCTTTTGAGAAAATCAGTCGTAAATAATTAAATTTTCCCAACATTTGGCAACATTGCGCACGAGGACCGCACTTATTCATAAAATTGTTAGGTTGTATAATATTTGTTGAAAATTATGCCCGAGAACAACGGATTATGCCTTAAATCGTACTGAATAGTTTTACGCAATTTTTGTGGCTAATGTTTTACGCTTTCAGTACATTAGGTACATAACTAAAAAAACACTTGGTACAGTACTTACCGATACGTGGCGATGCACACTACCAATTTCCACGATTAACACTTTTGTATCTAAAACGATGTAATGCATGAAAAGAACACAACATTCGTAAATCACATAAAGTTATAGTTAAATGTATTAGTAATTTTCTTTCTACGAATGTTCTGGTTGCCTTTGATTAGAAAAACATTCTTTGTAAATGCGTCTAGCTTCTTCAGAATTGCAATGAGCTTACTCTTCGTAAATAATAAGCATATCGTGGTTTTAATTTATTATTATATTTACTAATGCATCACGAAGAGAAACTATCAAACAATTTTTTCCGATGTATATACCTACGTTTGTATTTAATTTTTGCCTACCGGCTTTGTCACGATATCGCGTACAACGTTGCCAATTGTGTGAGATATTTTGTTTGCCTGTTTTCTCTTTAAAAATTGTATTTAAATAAGCAAAAAAAAAATATTTTTAAAGACAGCTAATTAATAAATATGCTATATTGACTCATTTATTTGAAGCTACTTGGCATATGCTTTAATAATTTAGGTGCAAAAATGTCATTTTATTTTATGACTAATTAGAAACAAGTTTAGCATTTTTTTCCTTGAAACGGCATGTGTTATAAGGAACGTTTTTTGCTTAAAATAATGCAAGAAATCACTTTTGAAGTTCTCCTTAAACCTTAGCATTCTTCATTCCATTCAAAGAAGAGATGTTCGCCTCATTAACGATCATTTACTTACACAATCGAAACAGCAAAAAACTACTGTAGCGGCATCTTCTTTGTGAAGCATAGGCGTACAACGGAAGAATTCGAATAAATATTCTTAGAGTGGGTCCATGATTTTTTTTACTTAGCTACATTTTAAAAACGTAAATAAGTAACTTAAAATATTTTTTAACATGTTGTTTTCTACCTATTCAAGAAATCCACTATAAGAGGAACTACTACAGGGATTTTAAAACCATACAATACAAGATACGAAGTTAGATAATGGAATTAAAATTGCGCCCTTATCTGTCGAATAATATGACGTTTAAAAACTTTTAAAATTCCAAGTACTTCCAGAGACATTTGGAAAAAAATTAAAATTTTGGAAAATGGACTTCTTTTTTTATTAGAACATAGTAATTTAGACATAACCTGAAATATTCTTAAAAACCTTATATTTTCTTAGTAGGCCCTGATTTTATTTAAAAGATCTATGAAAAATGGGGTGTTTAAAAATTATAATTTTTTTGTCTTTGTTACGCCATCAAACAAGAAAATTTAGCCAATTAAAAATTAGTTTATGGAAATGTAAACAACTGCAATAGAAAAATAATAGAGTGAAGTATTGTACTAGGCAGAATATATTTTTTAACCTTGCATTTTAAAAACCAATAAAGTAACTAAAACTTACCCGTTAATTTTATTATCCATATTCCGTAGATTAATGTTTATTACAAAAATTCAAAATTCAATCTGAACTTTCTGGAACTTGAGTCCAAATTTGGTTTAATAATTATAGAATCAATGGCCGGCAAGACACAATACTCATTCTCCTTCTCGATGATATTCTGGACACATTTCATCCAGATATCGCTGTTGTTTATTTCATCAATAACTCCCTTTCTTATAGTTTCCAATACAAAAGTACCTGTCTCGTTGGATGATGATTATAGGTTTTCTTTACTTGTCCCTTCAGTGAGTAGCCCAAATCATCCTTCAATCGGATTGAAAATGCAGCAGTAGGGAGGAAGACGTGGCGCAGTACGACCATTTGCTGCACAGATTTTGTCGATGGGTCATATTCCTTTTAAAATTTTTATTTTTATAGCTTCTAGTAACATTTTTTGTAGAATTTGAGGAATTTCCATTGTTTAATCCATAAATTCAAGAATTTCATCCTTTCTGTAAAGTTGTTTGTTGGGAACTTCGTGAAGCATGGTGAATGATAGGATGCATTGTCCATAACAAACACACTATTTGGAGATAAATTAGAGCAACTAATTGTTCTCTGAACACTGCATTTTCTGAATAGACCTAGCTGTCATGTTCTCGGTAGTCAGCTCGATGATTGTTTTATATTTTTGGCCGACAATAATAATAGAGTTAGGCACAGAAACCCTTATTCCCACACAGCATGTGTAATACTGATTACTCGCTTACCGCGAGAACAAGGTCCATTTAGTGGTACACTTGTTACTGTCATCCACCCAACCACAGTTATTAACAACATCGTGTCGTATCGTACCAAGTTTCATCAAGATATACTATCTCCTGTTTGATTGGCGGTATTCCCTAATTTTGTGTAAAAAATTCTTGCCTCCAGGATACAATACGAGGAGATTCCATAATAACCATTCTTTTTATTTAATTGTTTGTGCATGAGGCCACAATCTATTAAAATATTACGTAAAGTATCTAAAGATTTGTATTTATAATCGGTATAATCCGTTACTAACTTTTGCTGAATCATCTTTAATGTTGGAACTTTGCTTTCACTGTAAAATTGATATACAACACTGCGTATAACATCCTTGTCGCTAGTGTCAACTTTTTTGAGCTTTTGATTACTTCTCTTTTCGTTTTGAGGAATGGTCGACAACATTTCCTGCGGTAATTACTTTGTAAATGGTAGAACGAGCTAGTTTAGTAAGTTCACCAATCCTTTTAAAATTTCATTTTGTGAGGCACGCACGCATTTCAACTTTTAAGCAATTGAAGATATTTAAAATAAGTCTCTGGGCTTGAACATGTAAATCTTTGTTTGAAAATTCTGATTGCTCTGAACATAAATTACCCTCCACGCTGTCCATTTCATTATCAGATACATCAAAAGGTCGCCACAACGCCAACGCCATCTTAGTTAAATTTTTAGATACTTAAATATTAAACACACTTACATATGTTTTTAAAAAATAACAATAACAACAACAACAACAATAACAAGAACATTAAAAACAGCAAGGTCATTAAAAAACACGAGACACAACGAGTAAACTCCTAAAACACTAAATACACATTAATCAAAAGCCAGCAGACACCGCACTGGTTTAATCCATCGTATCGAACTCGTTCCCGGCCCGTTCACAAAGCGAAACCGGCAAGACTTTTTGTCCTTGTTTCTTACACGTTACCCGCGCCGACGGTGCCTTTCTCTTCTGGCACAGATCGATCGTTGAACGGGCCGGGTTTAGTTTTTGAAGATTCTCATATACCAGGAGCGATAAATATATATTGTGCTCTTTATTTCAATGCCTTGATACATCCAGTATAATGCCTCCACTCACGGTTCCAAGGTTCCGCAAGTATGCAACCCTATCGCGGTCCAACTGGACAGGCCCCAAATTTTCCACTTTGTTCGTTTTTTTAACCCTTAAGTTCTTGAGTGGAACCTGCTGCCCGCGTAGGTCTTTTCTTCCTCCTTTCCCCTGTTGCACAAAAAAAAAAGTGCAAACCATTCTTGTTAGAAATTACTCTATTTCTTATTTAGATTTTTTTTTTAAATTTAGGAACATTGGACTTTAAGAGACCCTACTAAAATCTACCAGGTTATCAAAATTCATTATATATATTCATACTTAAGAAAAGGTTTTTTTTTCACACCGCGTACTTTAAAATCGACATGTTAGTCGACAGTTATGTTCATAGAAACTTTTTTGCTTGATTTCGCTTAGGGACATCTTTGCTGAATTGATTTTGCTTGTAAGATGATAAAAAAAAAACACAGTGTAGAATATGTCAATGTTTTTTTACCCCACGTAATATCGGAATCTTGTGTTTTTAGTAGGTTACATAAATAATTTAGTATTTAAAAAAAAACAGGCGCTCCTCTTCCCATACCTAAAACTAGTATACACCACTCAAAAGATAGGCCAGCTTATATTAGTCCAGATAAAAGATTAGGGAAACAATAAAAAAACCTTGATTTTTCATTAATAATTTATTAGTATAGGTCCTAAGTACTAAAAAAACAGACTTTAATTCACAAACTTGTAGTAAACCATAAAATAAAACTAATTAACCAACAGTATAAGGATAGTAAAATAAAAATTTACAAACATAATTTTACTTTAAAAAATTAATCATAAAAATAAAATAAGGATAAAAAAACGTCCAAATGCTTACAATGAAATAACATGCTTAAAACAGATTTTACAAATCTGAAGCTAATATAAATATAAATAGTTATTCTCGCATTAAATGTATATGAATATGTTCTTTTTACTATTTTATTTCCTGTGTTTAGTCATCAAATAATATTTATTAATATTTAAACTCACTAAAACTACAAAATTTATGTAGGAGAAAACATGACTATTTATCAAAATTACCGCACATAATTTTAATATAGTAGCAATGTTTGGTACTTAGATCAAAGAGTGTATAAATATAACACACTATAATATGATTAATTCTACTCTATTCTAACTCTATAATGGAATTTACACATATCAGGAAATTCATTTTCAAAACAGGCTTAAATTACCACAAAAATGTATAAGAGAATGTCACTAAAAATAGTTGAAACACAGCCATGCATCAGATCTAAGTTATAAAAGCATTAAAGTAAATAATAGACCGTGAGCCAGTAGCAAAAAATTTGTCAGTATTTCCTTCCTCGGTCCATAACTCGTAAAAACCTTCCAGAAGGGGTTGTACAGGGTGTCCCATTTTGGTTGTCCCTTATGGGAAACACTTGGAAACCATAAGAGAAATTAAAAATCTGATACCCCATCCTCGAGACTCTTTTTGGAGAAAACATTTATGGTAAAAACAGATCATCGCTATCGCAGGAAAGCGTTTCAGAGATACAAGGGTGATTCTCGATTTTTTCACTTTTTGAAAAGGCCCTGTAGCTTTGTTGTGATTACAGATTACGAGAAAACTAATTGCACATTATAAAGACACTTTTTTCCGTAGAATCCAGTGGCGTAGCCAAAATTCTTTGAGCTGTCATTTTTGACATATGACCCAAACATGTTTTTTTATTAGGGACACCCTATAAACGATTAGATAATTAAATTGCTTGTTTTTTTCTGATTAAAATAATATATCATAGTAGGTGGTTTAATAAATTTTTTACGTCAAATTTTGGAAAAATTATGATTTTAAAGACGCATTTTTAATTTAAAATTTAAAAATTTCCTACCACTTTATTTATAAATATATAAGTATGAAATTTTATTAAATAATATATATGATGTAGAAGATTATTAATACGCATAATAAAATGATTCACACGGTGTCTCAAGGAGGAAATTAAAATAATTTTTATTTTAAAATTTAAAAATTTCCTACAATTTTATTTATGAAAATAAAGGGATGAAATTTTGGTATTTGATAAATGTGATGGTGAGGAATATTATTATACATAATAAAATGATACAGGCTGTCCCAAAAAATTAAAATGATTTTTTTTAATTTTTAACATTAAAAATTTCCTACAATTTTATTTATGAATATATCAGGATGAAATTATGGGTGAATAATATATATGATAACGAAGAAGATTATATACATATATATATATATATATATATATATATATATATATATATATATATATATATATATATATATATATATATATATATATATATATATATATATATATATATATATATATATAAATGATACAGTGTGCCCAAAAATTAAAAATAATTATTTTTATGTTTAAATTTAAAAATTCATAGCGTCCTTATTTATGAATTTGAAGCAAAAAAATTTGGTACTGTATTAGTTTGATAATGTTGTATAAAAATAAAAATCAAAGTTATACAGGGTGTGTCAAAATTTTCGTTTTTTGGACTTTAAATTTTTTTTTTTTTTTGTTTTTCTTTTGCTCTATTGGTAAAGTTGACATGAAGAATTCATAAAAATAAAAAAAAAAAAATCAAAATTAAAAAAAAACTTGATAAATTTTTAAGTTTAATTAATATAACTTGTTTATTATTGTTGTTGTAAACTAATTTTTTGTTTTTTTCTACGGAAATGTCTCCTGAGCTAAGGGATGACAGATTCCTTTTAAAACAAAAATATAAAACAATTTAAAACAGATAGAAGCCGCAATGCGTCTTTAAAATCATAATTTTTCCAATAGTTGACGTAAAAAATTTATTAAACCACCTACTATGACATATTATTTTAATCAGAAAAAAACAAGCAATTTAATTACCTAAATCATTTATAGGGTGTCCCTAATAAAAAAAAACATGTTTGGGTCATATGTCAAAAATGACAGCTCAAAAAATTTTTGGCTACGCCACTGGATTCTACGGAAAAAAGTGTCTGTATAATGTGCAATTAGTTTTCTCGTATCTGTAATAACAACAAAGCTACAGGACCTTTTCAAAAGTGAAAAATCGAGAATCACCCTGTATCTCTGAAACGCTTCGAGATAGCGATGATCTGTTTTTACCATAAATGTTTTCTCCAAAAAAGAGCTCGACGATGGGGTATCGGATTTTTAATATCTCTTATGGTTTCCAAGTTTCCCATAAGGGACAACCAAAATGGGACACCCTGTACATGAATTGTTGCGAGCGTCAGCTGCGTCTTCTATGTTGGAATTGTAAAGGGTGCTCCAGAAAAATTGTATTTTTAATGGAACACCCTGTATATTCGTTTATTTTTGTACTGAAGGGTAAAAATTAAGTAAGTTTTATTAGCGATCCCTATACCAAAACTGAAAGGTTTTTAAGATATTTGGGATTTTTAAAAATCATAACAAAACAAAATTTTATTATATCCTACCATACTTACGATTGACTATGATGACTTGATATTATATTAGATTGCTAAAAATTAAGTGTACAATGACATTTATTTTTACTGAAATTATACAGGGTGTCAGAAACTCATATTTAGTATTATAATTCCTGAAGACCCTGTAACATTTTTGTAAAACATTTAAATGTAGGTGACGAGTACGAAGTTAATATTTTAGTAATCTTACCTCTTCTATACAAAGTCAAGTGTAAAATAAGGTAAGATATAATAAAATTTTAATTTTAAATATTTTAAAGAATTCTTAATATTCCAAAACCTTACATTTTTGGTATATGTATCGCTAATAAAATTTACGGATTATTTTTATTTCTGCAATAGAAAACTAGAAAGCTAATATACGAAAGCGTGTTTCATTAAAAAAAAAAACACGTTTAATATGAATCTTTTTCTTTGGAGCACCCTGTATCTCTGAAACGCTTCGCGATAGCGATGATCTGTTTTTACCATAAATGTTTTCTCCAAAAAGAGCTCGAGGATGGGGTATCAGATTTTTAATATCTCTTATGATTTCCAAGTTTCCCATAAGGGACAACCAAAATGGGACACCCTGTACAACCCCCTTAAAGTATTTTACGAGTTATGGACTGAGAGGAAATTGGTCACGAAAATCTGTCACTGACTTACCTACCAGACCTAAAATCTAGAAACGCTAGAACTCGATATTTATAAAACAAGAGCAGGATCTAGTATTTTATGAAAATAGTAAAAAATATAAATACATATATCAATAATAACTGAAATAACAGTCTGGAAAATATTATTAGAACTATTTTACTAGAGTGTCTTACATTGGGAAAATATTAGCAGTAAAAACTATTTTTGATTTAGTTGCAAATTAAGGGTTGAAGATTGGCTAGTAGTTCTCGTAAAATAGCCTTGTCGAATATCATTCAAGAAAAAAATTTGCAAAATATTTCTTTTGTTTAAGTTTGGTGCTTTTTGGAAATGTCGGTCATGACAATTATTTAAAACCACTCGCCTGACGGCTTGAGGTTTTGTTGTAAATCTTATTCATTGAATTGCCGAGCCACAAACTTTTATACAATCAAAACATTTTTACAGCAGTTTTTTTCTTTATGATAATATATACGATAAAACAATATAATACAACTTTGTGCTACAATGAAAAATAGGATAGGGAATTAAAAAACCTTTATAAAGACCTATCATATAGTGGCGATCAATTTCCTAATTAGCAAGTAAAATAAAAATCCGAAATAAAGGAATATCTTAAAAAGGTATGTTGCAGTTTTAGGCATCTTACGAAAATGTGTTTAAGACCGTGTAGAATATGTTTACAAGACATACCGTACACTCATGTTGCGACTACCAATTTTATTATTTATTATTGTTTATTAAAATAAAATCTATTCAACCACTATAAAATTAACACTATTATTTAATCATTTCTGTAATCACACCAACCTTTTTTTAACCATGGGAAGTAATTCATTTAAAAATGATTGTAAAAATGCTTAAGTAGTTGCTTTCTAATAAGAAAACTTTTTATTCGGCTTGATGACAAGTGTATCCCTGTCTATATTTCTGTGTGAATAGAAAGTACATATTTAGGTCATATTTTAATCAACAAGAAAATATATACAAGGGGTCTCCAAATGGCGCGGAAAACATGATAATAAAAATTATTATTTACAAAATTATTATTAAAAAACTAAAACCAGTATACATTTTTGACACCATGTATCTCCGAAATTATCCATTTTTGGACTACCTAAGGTAAGTTGTGTTAAATAGTCATATTTTAGCTTCAAGAATTTTGGTAACATTTTTTCTTATAGAGACACCCTGTATAAGATATTATACAGTTTTTATAGTTTTTTTATTTAACTGTATTATTTATTTACATTGTTTAAATTTTGGTAACGATTTTTAACAAGAAATAAGGGCAAAAAACTCTTATAAATATAGCGATTTTTTTTGAGTGCCATAACGTAGCAATATTATTTTAAAATAAATTATTTATTAGAATTTTAGCAATAAATTTTAAAGAAATATATTGTTTAAAATAGTTTTTTTGACGTAATAAATTTATCAATAATTTTAAGAAGTTTTTTTGGATTCTTTAAATAAAACGTAATTAATCTTTGTTATTTTTAAAGCACATATTTTCATATACCTATATTTTTTGGCTTTTATAATTATCGACTAATATGTTTGCAATTTTTTTTTCAATTTGATTAGAAGAGATTTTTTGAAATAGTCTTTAGTAGAACATTAAGTAGGATATGGAAGATTTTATTTAAGTGCAAATAATATCTATTATTTTTAAAGCAGTAAATTTCTTTGGCTATTTAGATACTTAAATAATATTCTAAAAGCTAAATAAGGAGCTCCAAATCAAAACGCAGTTTTTGATAAAACACAATTTTTAGAGTACATTAAACTATTTTATGTCAAATATAGTATTTAAACAAAGGTGGCCTAAACAATTATGATCAAAGCTAAATTTAAATTAAGAACATACTTTTAAACAAAATTTTGGACACACCCTGCATAATGACAAGCCCTTATTTTTTAAATACATTCTAAGACTAGTTAAAATAGATATGTTTAAATAATACAGAATGTAGCAAAAAGTTATAATATATTTTTTTAAAATTTACATTTAGACTTTCCCAAAGCTTTATTTTTAAAATTGGAGTACTGTTATGTAGAGTAAAAAATGTCATCTGTGTCAAAAATTTAAAGATTATTTTTAAACAAAATTAAAGAAGGCCTTGAACATAATTTTTTAGGCAACCCTGTAGCAATACCTTTCTTTAAATACTATATTTATTATAAAATAGTTTTTAACCGGTGAATAGACTATAACTTAATGTTTCAAGTTTCCATCAGAATCTGGGCTGTAACTCTTTAATAAATTGTGATTCTTATTTAATAATTACACCGGCAAATACACAAAAACACATCTGATGTGCACCAGACGCGACCTATCCACGGGTATGTTTTTCGACGCTCTGAATCCGAATTTTAAGTCAGTTTAGGCCGTACAGGTCCCAATTTCAAGTAAATTGCAAAATACGTGAAAAATGGGTAAAAATGTCATCATGTCGCCATTTCTTACGGTTTATTGCAATTAACTCAAAATTAAAAGGTAAACGTCCTAAACTAATTTGAAATTCGGTCTCTATTTCTTACCGTTTTTTGCAAGTTATTCAAAATGAAAGGGTGTACGGTCTAAACTGATTTAAAGGGCCAATAAACATGGCCCTAGATAGCGTCCGGTGTACAGAAAACTTTTTTTATATATATTGGTCGCTGCACCGGTGCACAAAAAAGTTTTTGTACAGCAGACTCGACCTATCTACAGGCATGTTTGTCAACCCGCTTAATCCGAATTTTAAATGAGTTTAGGTCGTACACCCTCCAATCTTGAATATATTGCAAAAAACGGTAAGAAATAAAGAAAATTTGCACCATTTTTTACGTGTCTTGCCATTTACTCGAAAGTGAGACCTGTACGGCCTAAACTGACTTGAAATCCGGATTCAGAGGGTCAAAAACATGCCCGTAGATACGTCGCGTCCGGTATAAATCACTCCTTTGTGTGCCAGTGTAATTAATCGGTAAATATATAAATAATTATTTTTATTATTAATCAATACCCTCGTGGTATAGTAATTAGTGGCCCTGCTTCTAATTACTGAAATAAATAATCTTATAATAGTAATCCATAATGTCTAAAGCCATTTAAAATTTTAAATTAATTGTACAATTCATAAAATAATTACAACTGAAGATAAACTTTATGGACATCTTATATGACAAAATATCCCAACCAACCAAAATAATATCCAAATACCTATTTAAATTTTAAAATGTTACATATATTACTTTTTAAAATACTAATTTGTCATTATTGGTGCACTATGCGTAGATATCTTGGACGAGGTATTATCTGATATAGCTGGATTATCTATATCATTAGTACCTCCTTGGATTTCTTCTAGCTCACTTTCTTCAAGCAATGGAACTCCTGTTAAAAGAAATATATGATATTTACCCTTATGCTGTAAAAGACATCGACTTGTTTTAAGCTTGAAATTATAAATTTAAAAATGACATTTTACAGATAATTCAATATTTTTTTATGCAGTTACAAATTCTAGTTAAGGCTTGAAATTGAAATGTTTTCAAGATTTGAATTTGTTACTGCCTGGAAAATATTGAATTATCTGTCAAATCTCATTTTAAATTTGTAATTTCAAGCTTAAAGTAAGTCAATGTATTTACAGCACAAAGCTGATTGTAATAACGTAATCAAATTTTATACAGTATGTCCACGGAGGGACTTTACCTATACCTGTAAAAAAATATGTTTAATATTTCAAAAAACAGTTTTACCTCATAAAAATTTTTGCTTTATCTGAAATGCTAAAAGCTATATTAAAAGTTGCTCTATGATATACAGAGTGGTTTAAAAACGCAACAATATAATTTTGAAAAATAAAACAAAAATAATTATTTTTTGAAAGCACTTTATTAAACAGCATAAAAAAGTAATAAAAAATTCAATAAGTATTTTTATTTATTTATTGCTCATTATTACGAACGAAAATTAAGTGTAAACATAACTGTTTTTTTTCACGTAAATAATTAATTTTACTTTTTATATGCATACAATCAGGGCCGTTACTAGCGGGGATGCAGCAGGGACATTTTGTACAGGGCAGCAAAAATTAGAGGCGACATTTTGCCCAAATAAAAGCAGTTTTTTGAAAAGAGTGGAATTGAAGGAGGGGACTTTTTGCGGGCACTAATTTTTATACAAGAGGGGGCGCCATTTTCTTTTGCACAAGGCGACAAAAAGACCCAGGAACGGTACTGCATACAATATCAAGTTAGGTTCAAATGTACTTATGTAAAGTGTAACTTAAAAGATTACGATACTCAACAAAAAGTAAAAATATGAATAACTTTTTTATGCTTTTTAAATAAGGTATTAAAAAATATTAAGAAACGATTTTTCTTTACTTGCCTAAATATCATTTTCGTAATTCTGAATCTCTTTGTATGTCATAAGTCGATTCATTTAAATTATTTTAATTCTAAAAAAATTTTTTTCACAAAATTTTAAAAAATAGGCTTTTAAAGATTTTTTTTCAACGTTTACTTTAATTTTCCCTAGAAACCATAACCAACAGCAAAGAAAAATATACATAGTGGGGGAGCCAACGATGTTAAATAACGATTTACACAAGCGTCATGAGACCAATTGGGTAACAAAGCTTGGATGTTAAGAAGAAAAAAATGTTATATAATGTATACCTTTTCATCGGTGGGGGAAGTGGCTATAGATTTTTAAATATGTCAAAAAATACTGGTATTATTTCGGCTTGTGGAAATAATTTCAATCGTATCGAATAATATATTTTCCGTTATCCTTGAATTATTTTCTTCCAAATAAAAGAAACTGCCACGCCTAAAAATGTCAAAATAACGTTTTTTTACAATCTTGTAGCCCTCCGGTTTCTTCACGTCACTTTCAGACTAGAGGAATATACACTGTTTAGTATGTAATAACTCACCGTATCCTAATCTGACGCTCTCCAAAAATTTCTTTTCGGCCCTGTATCGGGCTCATATTTGGTGGTGGTGAAATAAAAATATCGTTCTGTCAATGCAGTTTATGGTTTGCAGTCTGCCGAGGTGTATGGAATCGTATCTTAATGAATTTTTTTACCGAAGTTGTGTACTATCGTAATAACTACAAAGATTATTTAATATCTCTTTGTTTAATTTTAAACAAAAATAAGACAACAAATCGATTTTTAATTTGTTAAATTGATAAAGGGTACAGGGAAAACCAACCTCATCGCATTTTTGGACAAAACTGAACTACACAAACCATTCGCTACATTTGAAGGTGTACAATTCAAATCTAATTTCGGTTTTGGTGAAAAACTCCACAAGTGTTTTTTGGTCGCTATGATCTACAGAGTGTCCCTTTTTTCCTGTTTACATATCCCTGAAGTGGGTTAAGTAGACTTCGAGACGTCGGCAAGAGATAATTTGGTTTTCTTTGGTCACTGAACACTTTCTATATGGCTATGAATTCCACTAGCATTCTTCAAAATTATTTACATTTTCGATTTTAATAAGTAAACTCTAATTTGCATTTTTCTCAAAATCCACCTTTATGCAATGACGGGTTTTTTTTCCGATTATACAGGGTCCTAAACGTGTTAACTTTTGAGATACAGAGTGTTATAATTAATGATATTAAGGGGGTAATTTATCACTAACTTAATTACATTTAGTAAGTCCAGTGGCGTCTGGAGAGGCAACTGAAAGAATATTTCCAACAAAAAAACAGTACGCCGTTGACTGTGTGAATGCGTATAAATTTTTGTGCTTTTTTAGATTAAGCAAATGAAAATTCCGCTTTTATGTCTTTTAATTTTTTTTTCCTATCTTGTTTTACTTTAGAAAAAATAAATAAAATTCACTTAATTGCATATTTTTAGACCATAAAAGAAACATTTCGGGATCTTTTTTTTTTTTAAATTAAGTTTTATAATTTTTAATTAGAAATTATGCAACAAAATAATAAATACTTATTTAAATAAGGTTTATATTGAGTATAACAGTTTTACAAAAAAGTGTTTTCCAAAATTTTTGGTTTTTTAAAAATTTCAACACCCTGTATCTCAAAAGTTAAGACGTTTAGGACATACCTTTATATGAAGTTTTCTTCTTAAAATAAACCCAAAATTACCTCCTTCAATATTGACATTCAATTAGAAAACACCCTGTATAGTATTTACTTAATAAATACGTTAATCACATGTAAAGCTGAATTTATAGATTAACTTTTCCGTTTCCGTTCCCCGGTTGACGTTTCGGATTTGACATGGTATATGGAAACGGTAAACAGAAAATATAAATTGACAAATAAAAAAATTGTTGTTTCATCTTCCAACTGAAAATGTCAAGTGGAAAACGGAAACAGAAACGTCAATCTATAAATCCAGCTTAAAGCTGTGTCAGAGATGTCTCTTTTCGGCGGACGCTGGGAAGTAAAATTAAAATACTGGTCTTTTGTGGGTCGAAAGTATGAAGTTTAAAAACTCATGTAATCAGTAACTTTTAAACTTTTAAAAAGTCAAAAATGGTTGCATTACGTATATTGTTGTGAATAAGATAAATTAATGAAGAGTGGCACCTATGTGATCTAACTAGCAAAATTTAAAATTTTTAGATGTCAAAAAAATTTGCAAAGAATAAAATGCTGAAAATGCGGGTGGCCTCAACTTGAGTTCGTTTTCAATCGCTAAGGAAAAATTGGCACAGGAATCTTGTTGAGAGATGATGGCGCTTCAAAATAGAACATATTGACGAACAAAAACGAAAATTTATATTTTGACACTTAGACCACTTAGCTTAGCCCTCTTTAAATGTATATTGAAATGTCTACATACCTTCAGTGTTTACTATAGAGCATGCATCAAATGAAGCTAAGCTTCCACAATGGCCACGGCACGAAGGATTTTGTGACACAGCACTGTGAGAAGAAGCTGTATCTAGGGTAACATTAGTCGAGCCTTCAGATATTGTAACAGTATCAGTTGATCCCATAGATTCACCACCTGACCTCATGCTTGGCGTATGAGATGCTCTAGAACAAAAAAAAAAGGTCTTTATATTTTAGCAATATCCATTACATAGTGGGTTAGTTAAAAGAACTGCAGCTTTTTCAAAATGCTAAAGCTATATTTTCCAAATTTGGTTAATTTTGATTAGGTGTCCAAAGTTCCGTCTATATTAGTTACTTAAGCTTCCGGCACACAGCGAGCGGCGACGGGACAGCAGCGCAACATCGACGCATTGTAATACATTGAATCCTTGCCTAGTGTCGCGTCACCGTTCCGTCCGTCATGGCACTGACGTGTTTTCAAATGACATTGACGCGCTGATGTCCCGTTTATGGTTCGCCGCCGCTCGCTGTATGGCGGAAATATGACACTGACGCGCTGATGTCTCGCTGTTGTCTCGTCGCCGCTCGCTGTTTGGCGGAAGCTTTAGATATGATCCACAACACTCTCAACAAAAAGTAGTTAGGACCTAATTATCTTTAAAACCGTTAAAGCTGTAAAACTTTGGCATTTGGGGGTTTTTACCCATGCCAAATTGATCAGTGATATCAGCATTGCTGCCAAACTTTAATAAAACTTGGTGGGGTTGTTACACTTACTAAAAGTCATTGCATTGCAATTTTAATAAAATTTTATTTGTAATTTAAAGTAAAAATTTTACATGTAAAATTCCAAATCAAAGCTTGTTCAATCAAGATTTTATACCAACGACCATATAATGAATTCCGACATGTTACCTTTACCTATAATTTAAATATTGCAGTATATCAGAGAATTGATCTAAAGAGTAGTATTTATACGACCAAATTAGTAAATAGTTTACACGCATACCGCCTTACACTGAATTTATTTTAATTAATTAATAAGTATGATTTTAATTTGTTTGTGTTTGTCAATGAGAAGCCTACGCGGTAGTTGTTGTTGCTGCACCTGGGCACCTGGGCGTCTTATAAATATCAATTACCAATTTTAAGCACAACCCACATGCATATGAGTTTGTAATTACAAAATAAAAATATTGTTTTTTAAAATAATAAAAAAATTTAGTTTAACAACATAAAAAAGAGGGATGTTAAGTTCCTACGTTTCTAATAAAAATTATAAATAATTCTTCATATTTGTATGCCCATTAAGGTGATTCATTTCCGCAAAAGATTTTCTTTTTCTTGGTACTTAAGCAAAATTTTAAGCCACATGTACAAAGAAAAATCTCGTCACCAAATTTAAGCCCTTAATATTAATTGTACTTAATATTTAAATATATAAATTTAAAGTTTTCCCATTTAAAAATGCATGTAAAAAATGGGTTTTTATGTCTAATGTTTAGCCACTTTTTACCTAATTGAATGGTTTTCATGGACCTTACAGCATATCTCACGCTCTTTAAAATTGCTTTACGGCTTTTTTGTGTAACTCAAAAAATTATTTTAAATCTAAAAAAATTATTGTAAAGACATATCGTCAGTGTAATTCGCATAATAATAAAATAATTTATTATGAAAGAAAATATTATTTTCTTCCATATTAAATTATGTTTTTACTATATGCTACCACACATCACTGTAAAATTCTGCTTAAAAAATGCTTTTCTAAAATTTATAAAAATTAAGTTACGCACTTTGCAAATCACACTAACGATATGTAAGTAATCAACAAAAAGTAAAATTTAAATAGCACGATTATCAGTTTCTTACTTTTTGAGTAGTAAAATTAGCAATAAATTTATCAAATATTGCTTAGTGAACAATTTTTATAAGTTGATCCTTTTTTTATCCCCATTTTTTGCGGTTTGCTCAAAAAGTTAGAAAAGAAAAAATATAGTTTTAAAAAAATTATTTTTGAAGCAATTCGAGTTACACAAAAACACTAAAAGCAATTTTAATGAATGTGAAGAAGTAATGTCCATCAAAACAAATTGCATTATAGTAAACAGTGGCCAAGCATTATAAATTTGAAAAAAAAATGTTCGTGCATTTTAAATGAAAAAACTTCAAATTTAAGTGGTTAGTACTTAAAACTAACATTAAGAGCTTAAACTTAGGAATTTTTCTATTTACATGTAGATTAAAATTTTGCTTGAGCACCAAAAAAAAGAAAATACTGCGGAAATGAATCACCGTGGCGAGCTTGGTGTAGGGGCTAACGTACCAGCCTCTCACCGCAGCGATTCGGGTTCGATCTCAGTTTCCTCCAGGGATTTTTAATAGCTCATCACCTCACAGATGGTAATTGGCAGAAGCCTCTGTGTGTAGTATTCTGCCAATCCTGGGTGTTGTAAATTTTAAAAATAACGTCTGTGGTGGCACTACTGCGTTATCTAAAGGTGCTGTGAAATGCAAAATTGCATATTTTAGTGCTTGGATAAAGCCTTCGTTAGATGTCACAAAGAATAAAAAATACGTTATGCCCATATGTTTAAAACCAATAAAAATAATATTGTGTATTTTTTAAAGCTCTTTGAAAATGTTTTAAATAAGAGTATACTATATATAGTTTTTCGCCTAAATAAGCTCCGTCGGCATGATCTACTAATAAAAATAACCCCTTAAAAAGACGCTTGCCTGCAATAAAATGATCAACGGTAGTCGGGAGGGCACGGTCGTATTGTGAAGGTATAACACGACCGTGCTCTTCCGACTACCGTTTATCCTTTTATTGCAGGCAACTGACTTTTTCAAAGAGTTAAATTAATAGTAGATCATGCCGACGGAGCTTATTTGGGCAAAAAAACTATAACTAGGTGTTAAATTAAAAAATAAAACATATTTTTTTGTCGTATCCTATATGTATTCAGAGGTAATAAAAATCTGATTTATGATTTAAAAAGTTTAAGTTTAACTTAACAATTTTTTTATTTTTCTATACGATAGAAATAATAAAGTAAAAAAAAGTGAAGCTTGACACCCGGCATATAAAAAATACAAAAAAAAGTATAAAAATTATGCAAAACAGTTTATTTGCAAATTTTATATGTTTTATTTAATTTTTTATAATTATAACCATTTTTTTATTGTATTTTGCATTTTAAGAAGATTTTAACCATAGTCCAAAACCGGGCCAAGGTATAGATACTAAAAATACTAAAAATTAAACATGTCCACAAAATTTAAAAAAGTTTTCTGTGCTGGGTATCCGACAAAAATTTTCTCACGTATTTTTTCCTGCTGAACACGAATGTGAAGCCAAAACTAGGGGGTCAAACTGCAAAAAAACGAATTTCTAGTGCCAGGGGGTACTAGCATTTTTTTAATGGAAAGGGAGTTATGTAGCACCTCTGTTTTATATGCCCTTTGATATTCACTTTTACAACAATTTGTTTTTAAAAGTCGGCCCAGCCGTTTCAGACTTAAAAGCTAATACCATTAAAACTTTACTGTTTGTACAGTATTAGGGCCAAATTTTAAATGGTTCTAAGTCTTCATGTTTGATTAATTGTTTATAATAAAAAGGGTACCTATCTCTAAAAGGTCTGTACAAAGTGTTATTACACATTCCTTGAGTCAAAATACAACAATCTAACTTAATTACCCTAAGTCGAAAATTTAATCGTTTGCGAGAAACAGGATGTCAAATTTTCCATTTAATTTAAGTTATTAAAAAAAAATTACTTGTACTAATAAAAAATATATTTTTATGAAATAAGATATTATTATATTGTTAAATGTGGAAGAAGTAACCTGCTCTCCTTTGCTTATATTTAAAATGCCACAACTTTGACATACTATATCTAGCAAACCATTAACTATGTCCAACAGGGTAAATTACATTACATCGTGTTATTTTGGCTAAGGAGTTCGAGGTAGCATTTTGTACATGCCTTTTATAGACACTGTATAAAACAGTGTATTTCTAATTAGAAAATAAATTCCAAATATTATTTTTCTAAAAAATAGTGTTAATTTTCTTGTAAATTAAAATTTGATTTAAATCACCGTTTTAAAATGTAAAATGTAAATATATATATACAGGGTGGCCCACCATATTCGACACGGTCTGTAGCTGGATAACCATGGGGTTTTTAAAAAAGTAAATACTGAAACATATACAGGTCGGATAAGGCCACAGTATAAAATTATTTTACTCTATACAGGATGTCTCAAAAAGTGTGACGTATCAAAGTTATATATTTTTAAATAGAACACCCTATATTTTATGACGGTTTTAGATTCTACATAAAAAATAATTTAAGTTTGTTAATAGTACCAAGTGTCTAATTTTATTCGTTTTTGTGATATTTGATTTTTTTACGTAGGTCATATCGAGATCATAGGTTATACAGGGTAATCAAAAATAATTTCAATTTTTCAGAAAGTCAAATAGCAATATCTCTCTTATTTGAAATGGAACACCCTGTATTTTTACACCACATGATGACACACCAAATGCTCTTTCAAATGGTGTATAGGTTGCCTATACCTATCTTTTATACTTATTAACTAAATTTCGTTTTAACATATTTTTATTCCAAATGTCTATTTAAATGTAAGTAGGCTGTTATACTAAGCCGTTATTGCAAAATGTAAATGTGTTGGAAAAAAGCACAAAATTAAAAGATTTTGTATTATCTGCCACTATTTTCAAAAATTCACAGAAAAAAAATTGCTTATAATGCTACTTCCAATAACACTTATTTTAGCTGAATGTGGTAATGATAAAACTTGTGTGTTTAAACAATCCCAATAACGCCTCTGGTCAGTTATGACGACATTCTGTGATCTATAACTCGTTTCTTCCATTATCCATAATCACTGTGTCAAATTTTTAAAGCAACTTTTAAACTTATCAGATGGTTTCTCCTGGAATATTTTTCAGGATTACCTCTAGACTAAAGTAAACCATTTTTTTCACATCCTACCAGTATTATATCATCTTGTTGTTGTAGAAGAAGGGTTTTTATTTAAAATCACTGAAATTTCTTTTAAACTGACTAAAACACTATGTAATCAATAAATGGTCGTTGTTATTTTCTTAAGAAAAATTTTAATGACTGCTATGTCACAGCCAACTTTAATTTAAATACACATTTGGACTAAATATTTGTAAAAACAGATTTTACTAGAAAAGCACAAAAGATAGGTATAGGCAACTTATACACCATTTGAAAGAGTATTTTATTTGTCATCATGTAACGTAAAATAATACATTTAAAATAAGAAAGATATGGCTATTTGATTTTCTGAATAATTGAAATTATTTTTTGATCACCCTGTACCAATATTTGACCTTGATTTGACCTACGTATGATATGGCAGACTTTTTCTAATCTTGTTACACATTTTAAAGTTTAAAGTGTTAAAGTAAAATCAATTTAATTTTACCTCTGCATTTTCAAAAAAATCAAATATCACAAAAACGAATAAAATTAGACACTTAGTACTATAAACAAACTTGAGTTAGTTTTTAAAGTAGAATTTAAAACCGTCATAAAATATAGGGTGTTCCATTTTAAAAAATATAACTTTGATACGTCACATTTTTGAGACACCCTGTATAGACTAAAATAATTTTATACTGTGGTCTTATCCGACCTGTATATGTTCCAGTATTTACTTTTTTAAAAACCTCATGGTTATCCAGCTACAGACGGTGTCGAATATGGTAGAGCCACTCCTGTATATATATATATATATATATATATATATATATATATATATATATATATATATATATATATATATTAAGAAGTAATGTTCTTGAGCCTTAGAATAAATTCTACCAGGTTATGTATTTGTTTCTTTTCTTTATTTGTCATTTTTGTCATTTAGGAGCCTCTATGCCCAAGAATTAAAAAATTATCAAAAAAACTAAAGTTTAACTAAAAAGACCTCAATTTAAATTTGCAGGGGATATTAAAAAATTAGAACTTAATCAATAACCTTTACCATTACCATTTGCACATTTAAGGTTAAAATACCATAAAAATACGATGGTTAACTTCTCAGCGTTGTCATGCTTACAAAAAATTTAGGTAAGTCTTTATTAGCAGTGTTCAAAAATAATTTTACATCGTCTTGATCCTTTTATGATACGATAAACATTATAATAAATTTTTATAGTGCTTTTTTACTTTCACGCTTTTAAGTCATCAAATTGGCCAACCGCAAAATTTAATTTTTATTATATCGGCCTGAAATTTAATCTGCCGATCGGGGCAAAAGAAGAAGAATTTTAACAAGATCATGTCTTTAGGAGCCACTTTGGCACTGCGGCTAACCAGTGAACACTTTACTGCCTATTAGTCATATTACAATCATTGGCGTAGTACCAGCACGTTATTTATTGTTCGTTTCAGAGGTTTTTAATGTTTCGTTATACCTTGTTGTTATCTTCCTTTATTCCGTCTTAACCAAAAGAGACCAAAAATTACGTTACTGACGTGTCTGAAAAACGTTAGTAATTAATCAAATGTCAACAACTGACGCGATCATTTTTTGATATTCTAAGCTATTTTTTGTTGTTAATACGGTTCAAAACCTTTTAAAAACATTACATTTTCTTGCTAAACGGTGACGTCATATACGTCAGATATTTTATTGGGTTTAAATACATCGCGGACAGTGGTTTAAAAAATTATATAGTTATCTTTGTCGGGCGGGCGTATGCATTAAACTCATTAAAAACATTGTTCCGTCATTTTTTGTAAACTTTTAACATGAATGTAAATGGCAAGTAAAAAATTTTTAGGTTCGGTGTAAACTAAAGTACATATTAACCCAAAAAAATAAAATTTTATAATCTTAAAGATTATTGGGCTGTGACGCAAGGTTTAAAAACCTACATTTTCCTGATTCTCATGTTTATATCGTCATTTTCGAATACGGTTTGAACCACTCCGACAAATACGGTTAGCAAGAAAATATGACTTATTATTTATTATAATTATAAGTGTTTAATACACATGTTTTGAACTAATCGAATATCTAGACCTATTTTCGTGCCTTACTGTAAACCTGTGTTTAACCTGCATTGTGAATGCAAATTTTTCATGCAACATAAGCTGTTCAAGAGAATTTTGAATGTTAAGTGGTGTTTTGTGATTTTATTATTGCGATTGTGATATAAGATTTCTGTAAAGTGTTAGTATTACTAATGTTAGTTATTATAAAATACGCCTTAATTATATGCAGAAGTCAACTCAAGTTTCTATTTTGAAAATGGTAAAGTATTTTTAAATGGAGAAAAAGGAGGTAAACTCTGAGTGCGATATTTTAATGTAAGTAAGTTAAAAATAGTTTAATTTCCATGCGTTTAAAGTTTTATAAATAAAATAAAGCAGTTTAAAAATATTTTAACGTCTAAATTACACGTCAAAATTTTTGTTTTGGTTACATAATATGACGAAACATTCACAGCCTCTGTCATGAACTATACCTATACTGCATATTGTTAGTGCGATTATTTTTTTTTTAATTTCTTATTATTTTTTTAGTATACTTGACGTTGCTATTATAATCCTTCTGTGCCGTTAGCATATAGTTTTATATTTTGTTTAATAACACAAACGTAGCAAAACATGTTTAATTGACTTTTGTAATAAAGGTTGGCCCTTTCATATTTTGATACATTTTGTGCGCAAATAACTTTAAAACAAATAAAGTTGCAGTTTTTTGCGGACATTTTTAGATTTAAAAAAGAATTATCACACCGTTGCTATTTTGTTGTAACATGATAATAGCATAAAAACAAAATGGCTGATTTTTAAATATAGGATAACTTGGTTATCACTATCACTACATAGTATCGTCGTATCACGATAGTACAAAGCAAATTCGCTTTTCGCATCTGTATGTATGTATGCTTAAATCTTTAAAATTATCTAACGAATTTTAATGGAGTTTTTTATATAGATAGAGTGATTTAAGAGGAAGGTTTTTATAAATAATAACATGCTCAATATATCATAATAACATGCTCAATATATCTAAGAAAAATCTCAAGATTTTTATTGTTAAGTCGTATATAAAAACATTTTTTTAAAATGTTTCTATATTATTAAAATTAAATTTGTTTTCTTTACAAAATAAACATAAGCTATGGTTATTTTAAAAAACAATAAATTTATTGGCTTCTAAAGAATTAACTTTACGGCAACTAAAAGTATTATTTAATAATAAAAATGTTTTACCTACAAAATTACAAGAAAAAGTGCGCGCCACTGCTCCTACCCATTTAAACTATTATTAGTTAAAGCATTGAAAGCAATGAAAAATAAATTTATTCTGTGGTAAAACTTGTAAAAAAGATATCTCAATTTTTTAAAATAATGTGAATGAGATAATTACGAGTAGATCATTAAAAAAGAAGAAACATCAAAATGACGTAGTAAAGTGGAAGCGAATATACCTGTATTAAAAAAAAATACAATAATAAACAGGTTAAAACTTATACATAAAACTGGTACAATTTTTACTTTTAATTAAAATTAGAACCCCACATCCAATATCAAGCAAAGTACCAATTAATTAAACAAAAAACGGGTATAAACATTAGACTTGCTAAAAAAACGAAACAAAACAAAATATCGCAAAGATCTGAACCCTTAATATTTATATTTAATGGTCTATCTCCTTGAAATTAGATTTTTTATTTAAACTTTTATTTTTGCGTCAGAAGTTCCCTAACTATCGAGGTAAATAAATTTATGTGCACATATATCCTTTAAAAATAAAGTGTTTACAAAAAACGTCCTATGTAAAATTTTCGCCCGACGAACCCTTTTCGAATAATTAAGCTTTAAACATTGATCTATTTTTGAGATTTACCTTGTGTATTTTGGAATTTTTAACTAACGAAAGAAATAATAATATATAGAAAGAAAACAACATATAATTTTAAAAGGATCTTAATGCTCTACAGAAAGGTCCCTTAATATACATTTACATAAATTGTTTCTTTTAAAAAACTTCACAATATTAAGTTAAAGAAAAACGTAAATTAATGTTTTCTTCGTTAGTAAACCAATTTTTTCAGTCATCAAAATAAATTAATATATTACATTAAAAAAAAATCACAATTTTTATCAATTTTATTGTTTACAATATCTAAATTTTATAATATATCCAAACCCATTCTTCCCTTTTACAATTAGACTAATACGTTTTATTTTATTTAATTTACTGTTGTTATTTGCTTTGTTTATTAGCATTCAACCCAGGAACCATAGTAACATCACATTTTTTAAACGAATAAGCTCAATTTTATTTAAATACAGTATCGGAAAAAAGTGCCTTAAGTCCAGTACAGTCTGAATCTGTTTGTCCAAAGTTGGCAAAACTACTCATCAACCCATTAGCACTTTAAAAATTAAAAGGATAGGCGCAAAAATTGGAAGTCATTGCTAGTTAAAAAGTTTAGTTTGGCCACACTGTATAACTTATATTTATTTTTTTAATCAGTGCAAAACCTTCTTTGTATATTTAAAATAACTTCTTCTTACTTCTGTTTTACTGCTGACCAATGACCAATCGTGACCAATTAGTGACCCATTCTTATAGCATAAAACGACCTCCGAATATTGATGTTAAGGTGCTAAAAACTCTATATTTAATTCCGGTATCATTGACCAAATATTAAATACCTATATCAAATTCTCTAATTGTAAATAGTTTTTAGAATTTGTTTTTTGAATATAAAATTTTTAATTTTAGGACTCTAACAAAATGTTTTCTTATATATCTTTATTTATTACAAAAATAATTTAATATTGCTGACCAATAATCATACTAAACAATGTTAACATGCTGTAAAAGTTGCTGTATGGATGACCAATTCGTCACACTTATTGACCAATTATGACCAATTCGGAGCTGGTTTGTAAACCTCAAATTTTCCTTTGTGGGCTATTAAGTATATGGAGCTTACATAATCCTCGTATTTAAATTGGTAAGGTAATCACATAATTTGCTTCATATTTAAACAATAATATGATTCGTTATAAACTAGATTTTAAAAAGGCAATAAATTGATGGCTTAATGTACATAATAGATTATTACTGCAAATTTTCGATCGTGGTATTGGTACCGTCATCTAATACTGACTTAATTCGTGCGTGAGTCAAGTACTTATTTTATTAAGATGGAAATTTGATGTGCTCAGTATCTATATATGGATAGATGGTGCTAGTAAAAGCATTTAGCCCATATTTATCCCTATAATTGGAAGTGATTGGTGCCTAATATACGAGTTTTAACGCTAAATAATTAAGACATATAACAGTTCAAATCATATAATTGCTGAAGCAATTTTGATTTTAAAGTTTATTAATAAGTATGCCACGTTTTATACTAGGGATAGTAAATATTATGATATTTGCAAAGAAAAAAAAGGCTATATATAGTTAAAACGAGGTAAATCGATTTTCAACTTTGATTATGGATATCTTGAGAATGAAGCGTTTAAAATTCGTGATCAAGGACCCAAAAAACTATATAAACCAAATTTCCTCAAAATCGGAGTTGCCACAACTATCTAGACAATATCAAAATTACCTATATACCGGGTGTTTCTCAAAGGTAGTTTCCCCATATAATTGTTTTACCTTTTACGATAGAAAAATGAAATTTGGTATATAGTTATTTGACATATTTCTGAATTGGTTTATCTATTGCTTTCTATTACTTCCGGTTTAACCCAAAACGACTGCTACTTTAAAATTTTTATTGGCACCCCTGGTATATTTTAGCTGATTTTGATAGAATATGACATTCTGAATACAATGACATCTCGCATCGTCATTTTTTGACACTCCTGCTATCAAAAAAAAAAATTCTACCCTTGATTGCCATGATTAAGCTAAAACGTTTTATTTTAAGTCAAGTAGCCATAAAAAATAAAAATAATCGTCTTTTGTTTTTAATCTCATTATCAAAGTTTGCAAAATCCTATTTATAACCATAACCCCTTTTTTTTAACTAGGGTGGCTTGTTAGCGTTTCCTTCCTAGTTTGGTACCACATAGGCGGTATTTCGAGTAAGAATTCTTCTGTAGAACACATAACAAATACCTGATGTTGTCATAAATCGATATTTAGCATTTAGTATGATGATGGTTTATTGCATGCTTTTTGGAGATTTATCGAAATACTGCATATATATAGTACCACATTATTGGGAATTAACTGCCCTTTTAGTATGTACTAAACGAGCCACTCTCGTTTTATTTGAAAAAAGGAGTTATGACCATAAATAGGATTTTGAAAACTTTAGCTCCGCCCTAGGAAGCCGTAAAAACAAAAGATGATTAATGTTATTTTTCCATGGCTACTTGACCTAAAATAAACCGTTTTAGCCTAATCATGCCATTCTATATTGGAATTTAAAAGACTAAATTTTTGACAGGAGAAGTGCCAAAAATAACATGTGAAGTGTCATTGTATTCAGAATATCATATCTTATCAAAATAAGATAAAATATACCAGTGTTGTCATTTAAAGTTTTAAAGTAGCAGTCATTAAGAAAACAAGTTAATACATTAAATTACATTAGATCGTTTTATTTTGGCACAAGAATTTGTGGTAGCATTTTGTACAAACCTTTTAGAGACACCCTATATATATTTTAATGATTACACCACAAGCTTCTGGAGAAAGAGAGAAGATGTTTACCATCTTAAAAAATTTAAAGAGGACAAACTTATAACTACCGAAAATTCCATTTCGAATCGTCAATGATTTCTAAACATTCTTCGTTTACGGCAGACCGCTTCTCTTTGCGGTCCTTAATTGCCAGTATCAATTAAGTGCCAACATGGCCTGCGTGCCACTTCACAGTATCATTATTTTAGTTAAAGAAATTTGATTTGGTCTGAGTGTCCTTTTCTTCCTGTCAAAGCGTTTTGTTTCTTTATTGTTATTAGTATATTTTTCGATTTCACGATTCGTTTTCTCGTTTTTTGTCAATAATATTATACCGGGTGTCCTAAGCCTATTTACTACACTGGGCCAAAAAATATATCTTAAATGTTTGTGCCGTTAATATTAATATTAAGAGAGTCTATTATTGCAACTTATAGTTTTTTAACAACGATATTTTTTTATGCGAAACTCGCAAAGTGTTGATCTGAAAAATTTCACCAACACACATTAAAAAAATTCTCTAGCAAAAAGCTCTTTTCGTAAATTGTCAAATAAGCCGTTTCCATTTAATCACGATTTGAACATTGAACTATTTTTTTAATTGTTTTTTGTGTTTGGAATTTTGTAACTTAGAAAATATCAATTATTTAAATTGATTATATATGTACATATCTTTAAAGAAAATTTAATGCTCTAAAAGGGTTTCTTGGCATTTTTACAGGGTGTTCCATATAAAAACCCTACTTTTTGTCGTACCCTGTATGTCTTAACAGATAATAGCAGTCTAATGAATATACGAACACTACAAAATTAGCCTAACAAAATAATATTTTTGGTTTTATACGTTAAGAAATAAAAAAGCTGGAGGGATGTAAATTTATTACGTTCCTACTGGGAAACAAAAATTACAATCAACTCTCACTTATTACTACGGAATATAATCCCGAGTCTTTTTCCAATCCCAGGATTCCGGGACTAGGCGCAGACAATTCCGGGATTTGAGGGGTAGAGCACAAAAAATGCGAAAATATTCAAAAATCAACTTTTATTTTTTAAACTTTCTTTAAAAATGTAAAAAACTCTAACAAAAGAAGTTTTCTTTTAAACAAGAAAACAAACTAATAAAAATCAACTTGATAAAGACTTTCTTTTGATAAAGACATTTCTACAGGGGTCTTGATTAGGTACCTTTAAAAATAAAAAACAAAACTGCAGTGGCGCACCAAAAGGCTGCAGCAGACGATTTTAGGGGGCGGCAAATTTTGTACTTATAAATAATTTTGTGTATTTCAATTTCCTTTTGTACGTAGAAATGAAAGTGAGGACCTTTTTTTTCTCTCCAAAAATAATTTTCAATGAAAAAGGATCAACATAGGGGCGGCGAAAATAAAATAGCCTACGGGCGGCAAATTTGTAAATGCGCCTCTGCAAAACTGTATTTCTGCAACATCGACATACCGTCACATACCTCTAATTGATCGCATTAAAACATTTGTAATTTGTTACAATACAACAAACTTAAGGCAATTTTAAATAATAAAAAGTAAAATATCTATAGAAATTTTAAATAAACATATTTTAATGCAAAATTCTAGTAACTTGCGTGATGCGGAATGAGGAGTATTGCTTTTTCATGACAAATTTCTTCTAAAACTAATTAAAATTAGCTGGGAAATAAAAATGGCTGACTTTTTATTTTGTTGGCATAAACAACTCGAATTTTACAGGAAAAGCAAGTGCGTTTCGCTTCATACAATTATTTAAAAAAAATACATTTATTTATTGATCCCGAAAATCCCAAAATTTAGGAAATTTAATACCGAAAATGTTGGGACAGTAAAAGGGGCGGAATCCCGGGATTGTATCCCCTATTTATTACACTCATTACACCGTACACACCCGTACTTAAAAGCATTGTGAGAATAGATAAATATTAAACTGGTAATATATTAAAAATTATAAATATCTGGAATAGACATTCTTTTACAAACTTTTTCTTATTTTTAATGTTTAATAGAATAGGGTAATAAAATATAGAAATTTCCATTAAAAAAATTACTTTTAAGGTTTTGTCCTTATAATTTTTAACAATTATTTTTAACCACCCCGTGTATTTAATAATTGTCAAAATTTTAATACGGTCTACTAAAGAACTTCTTTCATTTTAAGGAACCCAACCCCAATTTATATAAGGCTTTTGTTTTGAGAAAATTGATGGGTTTGTAATGGCTTGCAAACGTCATCTTTGACATAACATTTGAAATAAGTGAATAACGGTTAGACTTAGGTATAAGATATTATACATAATACATGTTTAGGCTTTTACGCAGAATCTAAAAAAATGGTATACAGGCTATTTTTAAAATAAGCAAGTTGACATTAATTTCCGATATAACGAAAAGTAGTAGAAATGTCAAAATCTGTTAGTTGTATGCCCCCCACTGCAGGAGTTCCTCGTAAAAAAACAAACGTACTTTTGGTCGTACCCTATATATAAATATAAGGTACGAACAAAAGAATAATGAAAATCCGAATACTGGTTTGGAAACTACAGAATTAACTCAAAGAACTAAAATTTTCATTCAGTTTGCACGATGAAAAATGAAAAAAAATGTGTACATTTATAACTTGATACCAGGTACATAAACAAAATATGTTTAAAGGTATACCGGTTGAGCTAAATAACATAATAAATAGGCCATGTGAGGGAAAGAAACAATCTAACTAAATACCGGCATGTAAAGATGCGTGACTAATAGTGCTTGTTTTGTTATTTTATTACTCGCCGATATGCCAAAACTGCTTGCTTAAGCAGTATACAAAGTTTGGAATATATAGTTTAAAAATATTAAAATTATACTTATTACCTGAAAACTCGATGCGCTCGACGTGTTTATGTAAGACGCCCCTTGTCCATGGCGTGTAAAAAATCACACAAATTATCATATTGAAATTATATAATTCTCAAAATCCACTCAAATTCATGTAAGCCCACTACCATACCCACTACTAATATAGGGTTTTTGTCAAAACACCAAAATATTGATAATCCAAAACCTAAATATCCTTTCGAATGCACTTGTTACTTAAATGGTAAAGTCAACAAACAAACCGGTCGTTATTGGAGTGACTTCAATTCTCATATAATTAGAGAGGGACATACGCAATACCCTCAAAAATTAAATGTTTGGGCGGGTATATTAGGCAATAGCATCATCGGTCCCCTCCTCATGAATGGAACTCTAAATGGTGAAATTTATGCAGAAATGTTAGACACAACTATAGAACCTCTTATAGTCATGAGGTGGAAAATCAAACGGACGCCAATGGAAATCTGGAAATCTTGCTCTAAATGAACATGTGCTGCACTTCCAACAGGACGGAGCGCCTCCGCATTATGTACGCCCAGTAAGAGAGCGGTTGGATAATCATTACCCAGAGCAGTAGATTGGTAGGTGGGGACCCATAGAATGGCCACCTAGGTCACCAGATCGGACACCGCTGGATTTTTTTCTTATGGGGTCACTTGAAATCCGTTGTATTTAAAACTCAACCAGATTTAATTCAACAATTACAACAAAGAATTGTACACGAGCGTAGAGTATTTCACCTAAAACTCTTCAAAACGTCCGAAAACTGGCTGTACTTGTACTTGGAGAATAATGGAATCCATTTTAAACAATTCATAAAGTATTAAAGGTAAGGTTTCCAGTATTTTAGTATCATGATCATAATGTTTTAAGGAGTTGCATTATTTAAATGTACATAAAATACATTTCACTCCTTTGTGAGGTTAAGTCGGGATCTTGAAAAAAAATTAAATGCAGTTTATGTAGAATTTTGTAAGGAACCCAAAAATGTAAAAGAAATAGGGGTTGCCATTTAAAATTTTAGGGGTAAGTGCCCTAGGGGTCAGGGGTTTAAAAGTAACACGACAATAAATGCCTCAAAAATTGTCCCCCTTGACATGTAAATTGACGTGTTTCGCCAAATTTTCATACTATCATTGGTAGAGGCAATATTAAATGCTGTTCGTTTTCAAATTGTCACCCTGTATGTATATCAAATGTAGTATTTTTAAAGGGCTTTCAAAAAACATTCTACGAGTAATATAATATACAGGGTGGTTCATTTAAAAAATCATACTTTTTGTCCTACATTGTATATTCTAAGAGATAACACGAATCTGATTACTGATTTGAATACTATGAAACTAACTTAACAAACGGATATGCTCACTTATTAATCGATTTTAAAAAGGAGGAGGTTCCTAAATCGGCTATATGATTTTATGTGTATGTTACGCGATTACTCCGGCGTTTGTGGACCGATTTAAAAAAATATATATTTTTTTATTTGAAAGCGTGCACTTCCGCGGTGGTCCCTTAAAAAATCAAGTCAGGATCGAAAGATACTATAACTATTGCTATTGCTGCCTCTAGTGTGGTATATGTGTCGCAGGAAAATGGTTATTTTAGGCAAATGGCTTCTGTCTAGGCAAATGCCTTCAGCCTGGGCAAATGGTGTATTTTCATTTTCAAATGCTATTTGCCTAAGCAATTTTTAGGCAAATGGAAATAGACATTTTTGCATAACTAGACGGTCATGCAAAACTGTTACATTGGAGGGGTCATGGTTAGTTTTGGTTAGGAAAAATATTGCTAATAAAGCAAATTTAAAAAAAAATAACCAACCAAAACTAACCATGACCGCCCCAATGTGACAGTTTTGCATGACCGTCTATAGCGCTTCGCACCAATCAAATTACACGTGCCTTTTGCTTTTTACTATAGTCTGCAAAACACTCTGTATGCCTAATATGTTATCAAATATATCATTTGCCTAACAAGGACCACGGCAAATGCATTAACCTAGGTAAATGGCTTTTAAATAAAAATTATTTTTATTAAGGCATTTGCCTAGGCAAAAGCCATTTGCCTAAAATAACCATTTGCCTGCGACATATACACAAAGAATATAGATCAGAGGCGCATTCAGAATCGACAACCTTGGGGTAAAAGTTAACCTTTTCACCGAAATAAAAGAGGGGAAGTAGTGTTTTTACTGTATGTTTACCGATTTGAAAATAATAATAACAAACTAAAATGCAAAAAAATTAACAGTTAAAAAAAATAACCGACTTCAAAAAAATAATAATAAAACTCACTAAAAAGTAAAGTCGGTTTAATTAAAAAAAATGTTTATTTTGTACAATAAAAAATAAAAAATTTCAAGATGTAAATGTATTACTTGACTCCAGAGGGTGTGGAGTCAAGTTATACAAATTTAGGTCACAATGCAACATTGATTTTTTCCCTGTGAAACAAAAACTTTTTGCAATCCCGGTATTAGATAATAATCCTAATGAAAGGAGCTGCAACTGGGTCAAAAGCTAATCGAAATCGGACAAAAAAACGAGAAGTAATTTAAGATTGAATTGTGTTGAACAACATTTTGCTTGTCCGTTTTTTGTCCAAAAGTATATTTTACAGGCTCGATTATTAATACATCCTAATATAAAATACCCTTAATTGCGGATTTCTCTTTTGTTTTTTTTTATCAACTCAAAAAAAAATGATCGAAACACTCTCGGGTATAGACTAGGGTCTATAATAATTTTTAAAACCAAAAAAAAAATTATAGTAGAATAAAATTTATTGTTAAAGGTAGAAAATATAACCAAAACTAAAGGAAAAATAAATTACTGGCTGTGGTCGGGAAAAGGGGAAGGGGGTTAAGTGAAAAATACGGTTTTCTCGATTTCCTGCAAAACTACAAGTTCTTTTAAGAAAAAAAGGAAAATGGAAAAGTTGTAGGCACTACAAAGATCTACAACTTTTGTATTTACGCTTTGTTTCTATAACCTCAAAATGTATGTAAAAAAATTAAATAACCAAGTTTTTTATTTTTACTTTTTACAAAAAATAACTTTTTTACAAAATTTGGTGATAACGTTCCTTTGCATGTCCCAAATAAACTGTATTTTTTTTTGGTTTAAAATATTTTTCCCATTATTTTGACTTAATATTGAAAATGTATCCTTATTTTTAATCGAAAATTCACCTGTTAAAATATCGACTTTCTGATGGTGTAAAAAAATATATACATAACCACAGTACATTTTCTTAAAAATGCATTTCCATAGGACCTGTAGTTTATGTAGTATTACAAGAGGACAAATGGTTCAAAAATTTTTAAATTTTAAAACGACATTTTGGGAAAACTCCAACCAAACATGATCTAAAACTAATAAATACAAATTTTTTACTCCAATTGGTATTATACAGGGCGAGTTATAACTAAAAATTTGAAAAATGCCCAGAAACTAACAACTTTTATTTTTAAAAATAGAATTAAATTGTTAATTAAAGTTAAAGCATGAGATAAAAAAATGTAATTGTCAATTTTATATATTACGCATTACAACATAAATAATGGACAAGAGGGATAAAATTAAAAAATAATATTAATTTTATTATTATTACTTTTAAATTCAATGCCTCAAGCCAAGTATTTTAAAAATTCGAAGAGTTTTTCCAAAAGACGTTTAAAAATATTAAATATTTCATTATTTTATTTATTTAAAATAAATATAACTTTTATTATATTGTGTAAGAGCAGAATAGTTCTTCATAATGTATAAAAGTTTAAATTTTCTTAAAATGTTAAATAAACTTTTTAATTTTATTCTGGAGAAAAGTCAAATATTATTTTGATTAAATTTTATTCACCTGGTTGTACCATTGTACACGTGTATAAACAAACATAAAAGAGTCCCAATCATGCAAAAATATTTGGGGTGTTCCATAAAAAAAATGGAATAAATTCCGGTAGGGCAAATTTGAGTACACTGTATATAAACAAAATATTTTTTTAAAACGGAGTTTTATTTCTAGTTCATTTAACACTTCTCGAATCTCGAAATCTCTAATTGTCATAGTTTAGGCGCTATAGGAGCTTGACGCACTAAGAAAGCACCCTTTATAATATAAAAACAAATTTATAATAATAGATTTAAAAGGTTAACGATTATAATATCAACAGGATACAAATACTATAAAAACGTTGTAGGCTTCGCGAAACAAAAAAAAATCCTCTGTGACTCTATTATGTCAATTTATTTTAATGACAACCAATAAAATTAAAATTTTGCATTTTTAAAGGAATTTATTATAATATTATACACATTCACTTGACGCTTATGACATTAAAAAAATTAAATTAGCGGTCAATTCCTTGGATTATTATAAAGTTATAAAAAATGACATTTTTAAAGCCCAATTTAAAGATATATTTTTATTGCCTCATCTTTTAAATGTTTGGTACACACCTTTTTATTACAATACTCTAAAGTAGTTTAAGAGTCGCTTATTATATTATTGCATTCTTAATTAAGTCTTAAAAAAGTAATATGACATTTATGCAATAAACGATTAAGTTCTGTTTGCGCTACGCTTCACTCGGGCCTGTAATTTAGTACACGAAGCGGAGAACATCCAGTTATTATTGGTTTAAAGGCGATTCCACAATTATATATTTTCCGAATTTCAGTGTCGACGTCAATAAAAATAATAATAATTAATCTGCTACGGTATAGGCAAACACTGCGGGCCGAGTTGCATGTTATCCTTAAATTAAGGCACCTTCGTTTTATACAGGGTGGGCCTTAACTGTATGAGCAGTTTCAATCTTCCATAAACCAAACATTATAAAACTTACACATATTTTATTGATACTATTTTAAACAACAAAAATGGAAATTTTTATGACATAAAATTATGTTGTTTAAGTGACGTGACGAACTTTTCGAGAATAAAGAGGAGCCGTGACGGTTAGAGCTGATGCTACAAGGATTTCTATTCTCAGCTTTTTAAGAATTTGAAGGACATAGTGATACAACCTGTTTTCAACAAGATAAAGCCAACTGCCATAGTATCCACACATTTGTTGAAAGAAATGTTTCCTGAAAGACTTACCTCACGAAGGGGTGATATTGAGTGACTCCCTCGGAGCCCGGATCTGACCCCAAATAATAATTTTCTGGGGTTACCTAAAATTAAGGGTATATAAAGATATTCTAACCACATTAGACCACCTTAAACAAAACATTATGGCGCCATTTCGCGAGCAACTTGTCGCGTGTAAGTTTTGTAATGTTTGTTTTATTGGATATTGAAACTGCTCATGAAGTTAAGACCCATTCTGTATAAGGAGTTAACAAATCGAAAGAGAGCCCGTAAAAATATAGTTTGTACTTTGGTTAGATTTTTTTGTATTCGTGGACCTCTTTCTAATTAAAAAGTGTATCAATAAGCAATAGCAAATACGGTCTTAGGTCTAAATAAAATACCGCACTATGCCGGATGGCAACGAAATTAGCATGAAATCGCTCTGTTCCGGGTAAAAAACAGAAAATTTACAGGTCCCCTATGCTTTCTACACAAAAAACGTATACTTTGTAAGAGTGACTCCGAGCCACCGTTTTCAAGATATTTGCATTTAAGTGGTTAAGTTCTACCAAAAATTCCATTAACAGCTTATTAGCCATAACTAAAAATGCCTAATGATAATGTATTTTTCATATACCTTATTATTAAATTGTGTAGCTAACCTTTCCTAGTTTAGGGTAGGGCGGGGGCTAAGTTAAGCAATTTTTCACTTCATCATTTATAGCTCCTCAAAAATAAGTCTTAGGGGCTCATAATGCATACTGATGGATTAGCAATTTATCCCTTAGCAATAGTGTCCATAGTAATTTCTTTCTAATAAGTCGAATTTAGGAGCTACATCTTATTGTAGATAGTCAAGTATGCCCAACATACCCACATAGGGTGAGGTAAGTTGAGCAAGGGTATGGGGCTAGTGGAGCACTTGAGTATAGTCAAATCATGGCTTGAATGTTAGAAACGTTTACAAAAAATACATTTAACAATTTAGTGTTTATATTTACATAATCTTATGGGAGTCAAAACAACAATTATCATTAATAAAACAGCAACGTACCTAGCTTGGCTTAACTATTGGATTTAATATCTAGAAAGAAATGCCTTACCAATTTTTTTTTTAAATTTTTAGTTTGTAAATTTTATTTAAATTTTAAAATTATAACGTTTTTCTATATTTTTTATTTAAAAATGTTTTTGTTAGAAAATTTTATTTAAAAATTTTAAATTTCCATTGACTCATCTTCGTTTTTTAAGTTTTTAGCAGTTTATTTTTGCTTCTCTTGTAATGCCTTCTGTATTTGTGAAAATTGCAGCTTTTCTTTATCTTCTGTTTGATTTGGCTTTTCTTGGACCAGTCTTTGGGTATGGTCGAACTATTTCAGAAAATTTATAAGTTAGATAGGTCAGCTCGTTTTCTTTGTTGCTTGTACAAAGTTGGGATTTTCACCAGCTTCTTTTAAATCTTGAGAGACTCTAGTAGTCTTACTGTTATAAGTCCGTATACTAAGAAATAATAAAAAAAAAAAACATTTTTACGCAAAACCGTGTGGGCAACTGTAGCTCAACTAACCCCAACCTGAAACTTTAAAGGAAAAGAAATTGAATTTATTAAAAATCCGGTTAGAATTATATCAAAATCTTTACACATAATAAAACTGCAATAAATTTGCCAAGATTAACACTTACCTGATTGAGAACGGAATACATTTAACTATCACAGATAAAATTTTCCGGCTTGCAATTATTTAACTTTTTAAACACAAAATAAACAATGCGCACGAATACTTTTCTCGATCGCCGCGTCACCACTAGTGGTCGCACAATGAGTTCCCCTCGCAACCCCTTCTTTACGCTATTTGATGCTTTCGCGTGCGGTCGATAGTTTTTGGATATTTTGATTGCCCAACACTCTATGCTCAACTAGCCCCGCCTACCCTACACATAAAGAGTAACATCGGATCTGAATAACTCACACTAAAATAACCCTAGATACCGAGTTTTATTAAAATATTCAAAACGTATCAAAATTTAAAAAAATAAAAAAGTAACGTTGTATCTTTTAACTTTTGGATATAGCTATGTTTGGTCAATTCTTAATATTTTGGCATAAGAAATATGGGGTTTTTCTGTGTACCATCAAGTAGTGGACACCTTTTTATATTTTTCTGTTTTTTTTGTTAGGGACAGAGCGATTTCGTTGTGTGTAGTGTATTCTCTGCGTATTAACTTCTGTACATATTTAAAAGCTGCTAAACTAGAAAAAATTATATTATTACTTACGAAGAACCATGTCGGGTTACATGGTGTGCTGAATCAATATTTGGTGAACCTCTATTTCGCCCACTGCTTCTACAAATAGCCAAATTCGGCCAATGTGGTCGCTGTATTTGGAGTCTGCTTACTTGGATTAAAGTAGATCGGTCCCGGGTCGCTTCATCATAGGAGGGAAGTAAGTTATTCTAAAATAAAAAATAAGTTATGTTTTGATCATAATCAAAAATTTTACAATTTAGCACCACACTTATAAGATATTTACCAAGTCAAACCTAGAAACAATTACTTGAGCATGATTTAATTGAGAGTATAAAAATAATTTAATAAAATAGTGTATTGTTAAAACATTGTTTAAATAAAGATGAAAAAATTAATTCAATAACACCAATTTTAACAAAAAACGCTTTTTTCCTAACAGCCATGTGTTACATACTCAATGTCAAACACATTGTATATCCAGACACCTGTCTTAGTAAACAGTATGCGGCATAAGGTAAAGTTTTTATTTACATAAGTTGCTAACATATTTATACTCTGCATTCCATTTAAAAACAACATCTCTGTAACAATCAACACCCCGTATAATTCCATTTTTGTAAAAATATAAAAAAAAACCTGAAACATTTTTCCAACGTCTGTCTGCATGTGGTAGACAATGATTTAATACTAAAAGAAGAGTTTCAGATTTTCATTGTCTTTATTTGATGTATTCACACAACTTGGCTGGGTACTATCTCTGTCCGTTTTTAGTTTTCCCTAACAGTTTACACTTGAAAACGGACATAGATAGTGCTGCCCGGAAACGTTGTGTGAATACATTTAATAAAGACAATGCATGTCCAAAATTCTTCTCTTCTACTATGTCAATTCTTATTTTTAGGACACATTTTTGGTTTTGGTCAGTACTATCTCTGTCCGTTTTTAGTTTTCCCTGTCAGTTTACACTTGAAAACGGACATAGATAGTGCTGCCCGAAACGTTGTGTGAATACATTTAATAAAGACAATGCATGTCCAAAATTCTTCTTCTACTATGTCAATTCTTATTTTTAGAGGACACATTTTTGGTTTTGGTCAGTACTATCTCTTGTCCGTTTTTAGTTTCTCTGTCAATTTACACTTGAAAGCGGACATAGATAGTGCTGCCTAAAGCGTTGTGTGAATTACATTTAATAAAGACAATGGATGTCCGAAATTCTTCTTCTACTATGTCAATTCTTATTTTTAGAAGGACATATTTTTGTTTTTGGGCAGTACTATCTCTGTCCTTTTTTACTTTTCCCTGTCAGATTACACTTTGAAAACGGACATAGATAGTGCTACCTGAAACGTTGTTGTGAATACATTTAATAAAGACAATGGATGTTCAAAATTCTTCTTCTACAATGCCAGTTCTTATTTTTAGAAGGACACATTTTCGGGTTGGTTTGGTATGTACTTGTTCAGGGTTATCATTTCCTACACCAACACCAACGTCAAAAAGTTCAAATGAGAAAAATGAGTGAAACTTTTTAAGGGTTTTCAATTCTTTTTTTAATGGTTTTTAATATCGGTTCCGTAGTTTTCGAAAAAATTACCCTGAATAACGGAGTTCCTAACCGGTGGCTAACTCCTATAAATTTTATTGGTTAAAATATTGTTTTCTATTACTTTCGGTTTAGCCAGAGACGACCCTAACTTTCTTATATTAAAAAAGACACCCGGTATATTTTTATTAATTTAAACAGAAAATGTAACTCTAAGTAAAATGACATAACTCTATTTGCATTCATTACATTTAAAATTAAAAACTAAAAATATTTAGGGATATCAAAAAGTAGCAGACGAAGTGTCATTGTACAGGATGTTCGGTTATATTTAATACTCTACATGCTTTATTGCTTAAGTCAGAAAAATATTTTAAGTACAAACGTTTTAAGGTTTTATAAGAACCTAGAATTTGCTGAAAAATATACAAATCAAAATCGCAAAGTAAACAAATGAGCATCGACTTTGTTATTTTGAATGGAACACCATGTATATTTTAAGTTCTTTGGAAAGGAAATATTCTCCTGTTTTAAAAATATATACTTTGTCTATATTTGGACCACTAGTTATAGCAGAAAATTTCTCTGAATCCTGGAAAAGTCAGCCGCTCTGATTCATAGACAATTTAACATGGGCGGCTTTGCTTCTCATTTGTTTCTTTAAATATGGCCTTTCTGTCACTGGCTTTAAACGCATGTTTTACATCACTTTTTTGACATTATGGAGTAAAAAAGAAAATATTTAAAAAATATACTTTTGAGTAAATAATTACCGTTAAACACGAAATTATTATAGGACAAAGTATCCTAATTTAAAGTAACTTCCTCAACATGCAATTTATTATGTGAGTAAAAAAATTTTGACAACAGAAATACCTACTGTGGCAAGAAAAAAGCAGACAGTTGCTAGAAATGAAGAAATGGACTAGTTAATTTTTTTGTCTATTTATTGTTAACAAAGCTTTATAGAACCACTTCAAGTTGTTAAAAGTAAAATATAATAACAAAAACATGTAGCTTTATTTTTTACAATAAAATATTCATTACTTCAGACATTTCTTTATTTTAATCAAAACAAATAACAGAAAGGCCATATTTAGAAAGAACAAATAAAACCAAAGCTGCCCATGTTAAATTGTTTATGAATAAGAGCGGTTAACTTTTCCAGGATTTAGAGCCATTTTCTGCGATAACTGGTGGTCCAAACATATAAAAAGTATATATTTTATGAAGACAGAAAAATATGCCCTTTTCAATGAATTTAAAATATACATAGTGTAACATTTAAAATAACAAAGTCGATGCTCATTTGTTTACTTTGCGATTTTTATTGGTTTATTTTTATTATAACGTTGTGTGAATTCATTTAATAAAGACAATGGATGTCCGAAATTCTTCTTCTACTATGTCAATTCTTATTTTTAGAAGGACATATTTTTGTTTTTGGTCAGTACTATCTCTGTCCTTTTTTAGTTTTTCCTGTCAGATTACACTTGAAAACGGACATAGATAGTGCTACCCGAAACGTTGTGTGAATACATTTAATAAAGACAATAGATGTCCGAAATTCTTCTTCTACAATGCCAGTTCTTATTTTTAGAAGGGCACATTTTCGGGTTAGAATGTATGTACTTGTTCAGGGTTATCATTTCCTACACCAACACCAACGTCAAAAAGTTCAAATCAGAAAAATGAGTGAAACTTTTAAGGGTTTTCAATTCTTTTATTAATGGTTTTTAATATCGGTTCAGTAGTTTTCGAAAAAATTACTCTGAATAACGGAGTTCCTAACCGGTGGCTAACTCCTATAAATTTTATTGGTTAAAATATTGTTTTCTATTACTTTCGGTTTAGCCAGAGACGACCTTAACTTTCTTATATTAAAAAAGACACCCGGTATATTTTTATTAATTTAAACAGAAAATGTAACTCTAAGTAAAATGACATAACTCTATTTGCATTCATTACATTTAAAATTAAAAACTAAAAATATTTAGAGATATCAGAAAGTAGCAGACGAAGTGTCATTGTACAGGATGTTCGGTTATATTTAATACTCTACATGCTTTATTACTTAAGTCAGAAAAATATTTTAAGTACAAACGTTTTAAGGTTTTATAAGAACCTAGAATTTGCTGAAAAAATATACAAATCAAAATCGCAAAGTAAACAAATGAGCATCGACTTTGTTATTTTGAATGGAACACCATGTATATTTTAAGTTCTTTGGAAAGGAAATATTCTTCTGTTTTCAAAAATATATACTTTGTCTATATTTGGACCACTAGTTATAGCAGAAAATTTCTCTGAATCCTGGAAAAGTCAGCCGCTCTGATTCATAGACAATTTAACATGGGCGGCTTTGCTTTCATTTGTTTCTTTAAATATGGCCTTTCTGTCACTGGCTTTAAACGCATGTTTTACATCACTTTTTTGACATTATGGAGGAAAAAAGCAAATATTTAAAAAATATACTTTTGAGTAAATAATTACCGTTAAACACGAAATTATTATAGGACAAAGTATCCTAATTTAAAGTAACTTCCTCAACATGCAATTTATTATGTGAGTAAAAAAATTTTGACAACAGAAATACCTACTGTGGCAAGAAAAAAACGGACAGTTGCTAGAAATGAAGAAATGGACTAGTTAATTTTTTTGTCTATTTATTGTTAACAAAGCTTTATAGAACCACTTCAAGTTGTTAAAAGTAAAATATAATAACAAAAACATGTAGCTTTATTTTTTTACAATAAAATATTCATTACTTCAGACATTTCTTTATTTTAATCAAAACAAATAACAGAAAGGCCATATTTAGAAAGAACAAATAAAACCAAAGCTGCCCATGTTAAATTGTTTATGAATAAGAGCGGTTGGCTTTTCCAGGATTTAGAGCCATTTTCTTCGATAACTGGAGTGGTCCAAACATAAACAAAGAATATATTTATGAAGACAGAAAAATATGCCCTTTTCAATGAATTTAAAATATACATAGTGTAACATTTAAAATAACAATGTCGATGCTCATTTGTTTACTTTGAGATTTTTATTTGTTTATTTTTTTAGCAAATCGTAACTGGCCTTATAAAACCCCAAAAGTTTTGTATTAAAAATATTTTTTATCTTAAACAATAAAGCGTGTAGACCCCGTTCAAAATATAACCGAACACCCTGTGCTTACAACCTCATTACTATTTAAATAGGTAAAAATATACCGGGTGTCCTATTTAAAAAAAAAGTAACGTAGTTTCCGGCTTAATCGCATGCAACAGAAAGCACATACATCTAAAACCCTGCACAATTATGTGATATGCATACGTAGGAAATTTTATTTAATTATTTTAAACAATAAAGAGAAAAAAAGATGACCACCGACTAGCGACTCCAGTATTGGTGAATTCTCTCGAGAACTACCTTACTGATTTTGAAAAACTTAAGACCAATAAACATAAATTGAGAATGTTTTGTTGGTGAGGGAAGGGAATAAACCTGCATAAGTTACTTTTAACACAAAAATATGAACTCCTAAAAATAAAAATTAACGTGTTTCAGGATTTTTTTCTTATAGGGGTACAATAGAATTTTACCCATTACACCCAAAGATTCCTAATATGTTTTGTCTTGTCAACTCCTTGCCATGCTTTTATACATTTTAAATTAAGAAAAGACTTAACAAAATTAGTACGTTGGTTTATGAAGTCATCGACCTTAGTTTCTTACTGGGTGTTTTTCTTAATATAAAGTGCTCAAAGTATAGGATTTATGTTGAACACCGGCAAGCTTAATATTATTTCTTTGAGAATCTTTTAATTTTAATTGTATTTCTAAGCAGAGTTATTGCGACCTACGCTTTTTTACTACTTCCGACCCCTTCTAGTTAACTTTTGAGGGTTGATGGGCCACTGTGGTAATCATTGCTTTAAACATTCATTATATTTATTTTTATTTAGGGATGATTTAAACAACCTACTACATACCAGAGTATTTAAATTACATAAAGCCCACTTTTTAATTTTAGGGGTGAATCACACCCTCGGCAGCAAGATTAATTGACTAAGGGTACATCGTTATACTGGATCCAATTTAACCGATCGGATGAAACTTAATCGGACAAAAAATTGCGATATACAAGTTTCAGACTGAGTAAGGAATTGGATTGAACGCCATAAGTAAATCCTGTTTTTCAAGCGATTTGAATTGAGTTCGGTCGGATCGGAGGTTATATTTGTACGATATTCACGGTTTTGGACGAGGCTTAAAAGTAAAACAGCTGATAAGTGTAGAAATGAAAAAGTGGGAAATAAAATAAGTTTAAATATTGTGATAGTGTTACTTTAGTGGCTTGCGTTATTATTTTGGCTTATTTTTTAAAATTTAGAACCGTAATATCACATCCGATAAATTCTAGAACGAAGGGCACAGTATTAGGTTCAATGCGATTCGTCTAATCGGATTCGATTTTACGATGTACCCTTAGTCATTGATATCTCATTTAAAGATAGTTTAATCCCGATCATTATAATATCCCCTTAGTTTAAAGTTGCTTGCTCTTTAGGAAATTAAATAATAAAGGCACCATCGTGCCAAAAAAAAAACTGGGATATTAAAATTTAAATACAGAGGTTTTTCTGGTCTCTAATAAAAAATTAAATCGAATTTCTTATATTTAAAAAATGTTTTGAAGTCGTTGTCACAAAATTACATTGCTTTGACAACATCAAAACATAATATTTTAATAGACCAGAAGTAGACTAGATTTTGTTGTCCCAGTTTTCTTAGGCACGATGATACATTAAAAATATAATTTTTTTATAAAAATCAAAATTTTGAAAAGCTGTCATACCAACGGAAATAATAGCGAAGCCTTTAAACTTGGTATGTGATTAGAGTCAAGAGACCTTTAAAATAGGGTACCACTAGACCCTTCTTTCTATTTTGGTTTTTGGGAGCAAGTCTGACCTCTGCTAGAGAGTTGCAGTTTAAGGGTGAAAGTATAGCAAAACATGTAAAACATGTTTTCCCTAAAATTAAAAATTGAGATGCCCAAGCGGTTTTTCGTTAAATGGACCTGGAGTGTCTAAAAGTAGCTTTGTTTTGTTTTTAAGTAGCCTCCCTGTATAATAAATTATTATCAAAGTAAGCATGAAGTACAAAATAAAATGTATCTCAGTTAAAAGAATTTCACCAATGTTTAATAAATTAATGATGCCATTTTCATAAATTATGTATTAACGAGTATTCCTAAGAGACTACCAACCTGCATTTAAACCTAAATGTAAAGGACATTTTATGTGTACCGGTATTTGCAGTTAGTGATTAGGTAACAAGAAAGTTGGTTTTAAATTTCTACATATACAGGTTGAGCAACTTCAAAACGTTCATAGGCAAGTAAAGCAACAACAAAGCGGAACCGATGCACATTGAGTTGAGCGATAGGGATTCTGGACAGAAATCGTACCAGTCTTATTGCACTAAATTGGTATTGTTATTATAAATTGAAAAGGGGTGACCGGTTCTGCATATACAAAAAGTAATACTGTAATATTAATATACAGGGTGTTCCACCGGGAACTGCTGCCAAAAATTTAGAAGAATACATTCATCAATAACAAAATTATTTATAAAAACTTAAACCGGAACTAATTTTTAACACCCTGTATCTTTAAACCCTTTATTTTGGACAAAGGTAAGTTGGCTTAGATCGTCATATTTTAGCCTTATGAATTTGTGGTAGCATTTTTTCCGCAGCTTTTAAAGAATATTTTTTTCTTGTCAATTGCAAAGATATTTTTCCAAAATATGAGTATTAAAGTGTTACTACAAATAACACCTGTTTAAGAAAGTTATTAAGTAAGTACTATTCTAGTTTTTTTAGGCCAAAATAATTCTTACTTTTAAAGATAGAAAGTTTTTTGTCGTTTACCGAAAATTTAAGAAAATGCAGTTGGTGGGTTTCTACCATACAATTACACTTTTAATTGGCCTAAAAATAGCTGTATGGAATTATCAATTTTTTATTTTTTACACATACGTTTTGATCGTAATCGATTGGTAATTAGTTGGATGTTTTCCATTAAATACTGTGAGTCGTTGGGTGTGATCTGGAATTTAACTTAAACTGTAGATCCCAACTGGATGACATTACGCAGTTGTTATTGGAGGTGGTTTATACATATGCGTCATTTTTTAAATTAATTTTAATTTAAATTTATGTTGGGGCACCCCAAGGCTTAAAGTTTTCTCTTCCATAAACATTTCAGTTTATATTTTAGTCTCCAATATGTAGTATTCTGCATTTTAACATTGAGGGTCTCCAACAAGCTTATAATTCTGATTTGGAAAGCAAACACAATATAATGAAAATATATATTTTACACACTCACTTTCTAATTATGTTTTAGAAGACTAGAAATCCTGTGAGTAAGATACACTCCTGGACAAAAAAAAACAGACAAAAATGTTTTGTTAAAATTCAATCCTAAATAACTAATTAGATTTTCAACCAATTTTGTTTATCTTTTTGCCCCTAATAAACACCCTGTATATTATATCACCAGTAAAAAGAACTTTTACAGACCTTTAAAATATACCACATTTAATATAGTAATTTTTATTAGTTTCGAAAATATGACCATTAAAATCTTAGGTTTCCCCTCGGTTTTTCCAATATTTTTGTATTAAAGCTTATATTACAGCCATCATAATAAAATTGCATTATTTTCTTTTAAAAATTTGTTTTTTTTTGAATAGAGAAACCACATAAATAAATAAAGAAAATGTTAGGTAAAGATAGGGCTTTAAAATCCAATACACTGGTAAAAAAATGTGACGTTAAATTATTCCACAAGGTGTTCGATAATTCGGGTCAAAATGCAACATTTGGCTTTTCCCCGTATAACACCTAATATGGTATTTTTTACAATCCCCATATTGAATATTATTTTTAATAAAAGGAGTTAGAGCTGGACCAAAAGTTAATTAAAATCGGTCAAAAACCAAAAAGTTATTAAAGATTGAGTTTGAACAAAACTTTGTTTGACCGGTTTTTTTTTTTTGACAAGTAGTGTATTTCAGAAGCACTTATTTTTGTTGTCGCAAAAAATGCTTAGTTTATTCATTTATGAGTATATAGGGTGTCCAAGAATATGTGGGCAATCTTTTGGATTTATATAGACTATATGAAAATAATGTGACAAGTTCCTATAAATGTTTTTTTTTTCTAAAACCCCCTTTACAGATATATGTGTCCTTAAAGGACGTCACTGAAAATTGGTTTTTCTTGAGTACCTTTTTCAGCACTTGGTATAATTAAATATTTTTTTATATTATAAATACTAGTTAGGACTTATTTAAATGAAGTCCATATGAGTGAGAAAAACAATTTTTTGGTTAAATAAGGTCGTATTTAATAATTTTGTCTGTTGGTTCCAAATAAGCTCCCTATTATTTTATGCATTTTCTAGCTTTAAATATCAAAGAATATAGAACTCCTTACAACGCTGCAACATTATTGTATAGTATCGTGACAATAAAAAAAAATGATAAGCTTTTAGATCCATTTTCAACAAAATTACCTAATGTTTTTAGATGTCCGCACTAAACAAAAACTTGTTTTTGTCGAAAAATCTTATATCGACATTGAACATAAGTACCTTTTATGGGTTTAAGCTACCCAAAAATACTTATTATTAATGTTTTTTTATTATACGGGTGTAAAAATAAATACCACTATTATGTAAGAGTATGTCCACCCCTGGCAAACTAGAGAAGATAAATGTTTTACTTTTTAAGGTTCTTACTTCTATTTATCATAATAAAAAAATTATTATACCAATAACTATAAAAGTTATTCAAGAAAAACCAGTTTTTAGCGGCGTCCTTGAATGGCACATAATAATATCTCTGTAATAGTCCCTGGGCCAGTAATGAAATGCACTTCATGATAAAAAAACTTTTTAAACCTTTTTAGGGGTTCCTTTTAAGAGTCTACTACAAATATTCATACCGTCATATTTATATGAAAACGGCGCTTTCATCCAGCCAGTCAATGTAAAATGTTTCGGGTGTCAGTCTGGGCAAACGCGTCACTTTTTTGTCGGACAAGTTTACCAAAACGTTTATTATCCATTTTTTAAACATTGTGTCAAAAATCGTAATGGTTACAGTTACGAAACCCGCCTAATCTGATACTCAAAACATGTCAATGATCCTTATGGTTTCGTGACTGTAACACCTACGATTGACCCAATGCGCAATGTTTAAAAATTGCATGTAAAACATTGTGGTAAACTTGTCCGACAAAAAAGTGACGCGTTTGCCCAGTCCGATACCTGAAAAATTTGACATTGACAGGCTGGGTTAAAGCGCCGCTTCCAGGCATACAGGTAACTGAAAGTAAATCTAAAGAATGCAAAAATAATCTGCTAAAAATAATAGGCAGTTTAACTTTATTAAAATTTATTTTTGTCAATATAGCTACATCTTGCTTTTTACATTAAAAACACATAATTCTAAAATAAATGCAAGCAATGATGCAGTCAGTCCAAAAATTAAAAGTATAAACACATCAGCAAGATTATAGAACGTTAGTGATTTTCGCATATCCAGACCTAACGGATTATTACGACTATATATTTTGGCCAATGCTCCAAGCTCTTTAACTTGTAAGAAAAGCATTTCCATTTTCTTTAAATACGGTGATCGCCTTTTACAAACAAAACAACCATATCTTGGTAATAAAGTCACGCGCATTATCTCATAATTAAAATGCTTATTATTATTTACGTGAAATTTTTCATAAACATCAAACTGGTCATAACTTCCCAAAAAACTGCATTGCCTTTGTTTTCGAATATCATTGCTCTCCAGGTTCGTTCTGGAACTACCGTAAAGTTGAAAGATAAATTATACGTTTCAAAAGAATAAATTTTTAGGTTTGTTGTTTCTAAGTCTTGTACTGAGCTTATTCTTGCATATTGTGGGTTTATAATTATCTTTAAAATGTTATTTTCAAAGAATATTCCAAAAATTACGCTTGAAAGAAACCAAATTACCCTTATAATTGATTTGTTCTTAGAAAAACTTTCCATTGGTACTCGCATGCCAGCAGCAAAGAAACCAAATATCTGTAACTTTTTTAACTGGCTATTTAAAGAAAGATACTTTTCAAAAAAGGTAAAAGTAAACATATAGTATAAAATATTTTAACAGAAGGGCGATTAAAGATAGCTATAATTCGTAGAAATGTAGGAACTATTTGGGGCTTTGGTACTAGAGCTACAATATTGTTAAACATAATGGGGTAAGAACAGGTAGCTATACCTTTTTTTTCTTTTAACATAAGTAGTTCCATAAGGTCCAGTGACAGAATTATAGGGGCTAATTCAACATCGCTCAACTCCACTGTTTTTACAATGTTCTTGTTGTTAATATAAAATTGCCCATTAATAAGTTTAACTGTGGCATTTAAATAAATTGATAGTGCTTGTAAAAAAATAAAAGAAAAGTCATAACGATGATTTGTCGCTGTACGTCGTTTAATGTTTAAAATATTTATTGCATATTTGTTTAGGTTTTTAAGTTTTTCAAAATGTCCGGACATTATATCTTCAAAATTCCCAACATCAGTTACTTTAAGTTTGTTCTTAAAAGGATTATATATAGCTTGCTTAAAGGTTACATTGTAATACAGTATAATATTATTAAATACCTTGTAATTCCACAACTTGTGTGACATACTGCTAATAATTTGCAGGTCCGTGACAGTTGTGCATAATATCAGAAAGTATTTACCCTGATTGGTAAAGTATTGTGATGATATAAAAGATTGAAAGATATGTTCATAATCTAGAATATCTTTTATAAAATACAGAGTAACCGTAGAATCGCTATCCTGCAATAGGTTTATATTATCAACGTTACATATAGCTTTCACACAGTTGGTAAATTTAATCAATTTGTTTATATCAAAAACACATTTACCTAGTTTTTGCGAAAATACAATATTGCAGGTATTATGCTGGTTCATTAGTTTGGTTTTCATTATAAAATGGGCAGATTCTTTTTTATTAAAATAATTAAATGACATATTTGAAACATACATTTTTGAAAACCCTGGGGCTATAAAATATGTAGTCATTAGGATATTCAACAAAAACCAATTCATTGTGATTTCTTCTAAACAACCGAACAAAATAACTCTATAACAATAAAAATATGTATGTTAAAACAACTTTGAATGACTATTAAGTATCTAAAATTCAAAAGCTACTTGTTCATTACAAGAAACATTAAATTGTAGTTGTTTATAGATATTATTATATAAACCTTATAGGTACGTAAAAAACAACAAATACTGCGTCGATTAATTTACCATTAAAATATTTACTAAGTATTGTTTTATAGAATATTTAAATATTTATTCAATTTTTATAAAAATGTTATTTTGATGCCAATGTAGGCCTGATAAAATACAGTTAAAGATGGCAAAATCACATTTTTTTATAAAAACTAGAGTGGGGTGATTTTACAATTATTATGTTGACGATATGAATATGAAATTTTGCAAATTTTTGCAATGAATCGAGATTTAAATCACAAACTAATATTTTAAAAACCACTAAGGCCCCATTTTTTAAATTTGTTACCTAAGAGGTTTTGGGTCAGATTTTCCAGTCCCGATCTATACGTATATTTTTATTTGTTAAAAAATAATGCCCAATTAATTTTCATTGCATTACATTGGGCGGGTCAAATTTAGGTAAGTTTCAAAATATTTAAAAACCCGTCTCTATTAGTTGCTACACTTTTAGCAGAAAATACGTAAGCGCCTAAATCTTTTTAAAGCCGCCAAAGCTGTGTTTACAAAATATAATATTTGGAGGTTTTTGGCATACCTAATGAAACAGTTTAATCAGCTTTGTTTTGGGATTTTAACGAAATGCGGTGATGATAAATGGTAAAGTAAAAATTTCAAAGTTTGGAATCTTACTAAAGTAAGCACGCCCAATTGATTGCAAGACAAATAAATAATCCATTTAAAATAATATAAAAATATTGGCTAAAGTGCAAAACTGGAAAATTCATGACGATATCACTCAAGGACATATGGACCAAGCGATTTATTCATTATTTTACGATAAACATTAAGCCAACAATCCTAATAGGCAAACGGGGTGAAGAAAGCGAGAAATGAAAATGGCGGACTTACTTTTTGACCTTGGTCGGATAGTATGCACCAGAGGCGTAACATTACCAACCTTTAATATTATAAGTAATGATTTTTTATTATTGATAGTAAAAAATTAAAAACCTTTTTTTAATAAAAATATTTAAATTTCAATTATACAAAATTATATAGAAATTATAACACAAAATCCAGACATATAAAGAAACCTGATTTATGTTATTTTGTAGCTCTAAAGATAAAGCACATTTGTTTGAATTATATATTTTTTTAATACTTGGCTTTTGTGTTATAATATTTAATTCTCGTTGTATATTATTACAATTTAGATATTTACTTATACTTTGTTGTACATAACTTAAAGATATTGATTTTATTGATATCATTTGTTATTAGGAATACACGGCATCCATAAAGTCTTCCACAAATTCGATTACAACTCGGGTAATGTACTTAAGAAAGAAGTAAGAATAACCATAAACTAAGAAAAGGAAATGTAAAAGAGTTTATGTACAGTGAGGATTTTAAAATTGCTCCCTTCCTCTTAATTTATAAAAGGGACAAAATATCGAAATCGGATAAAATTTGGATAAAAAGGTGTTACCTAAACTACATGACATCAAAATTTTTATGGTCACTAGGCCTAGTGCCAAGGGGGCGTTATCAACTTTTTCTTTCTAATGGAAAGGGAGGTCATGTGGGACCTCGTTTTGAAGGTCCTTTGATTATCTGCTCAACGCCAGTTTGCTTTTAAAAATTGGCCAAACCATTCTAAATATAGCAAATTTATGCCAAATTTCAAACGCTTGTAAGTGTAAAACGGTGTATCAGATTGTTTAGAATAAAACAGTTAAGTAGAGAACCAAAGGGCTATAATTGCAAATATGAATTAAGAGAAAAAACACTATTAAAAAACAATATAAAAACACGTGTACAACACAAAAGTTTATAATACTCTGACACTTGACAAAAGTATATTATTATAAAATGTGCAAAATATGTATGTGTATGTAATGTAATGTAAAAGCGAAAGGTCTTGCAATTCTTATATTTTTTTGGAAATTTCATCTTTCTTTAAGAGGCGAAGGCCATCACTTCTAATTGTGTCTCTAAAATGTTCCCCACATATGTTTAAGCTTTTGGGTAAAACTTTATTTTCTAATTCTAAAGCTTGAATTCATATATTTCTACACTCTGGATCGCTGGGCAGCCCTAATCAAGTTTAAATATTCGATGATTGTAAGCTGTTAAAGACATTACAATCTCATTAAGTGATGTCCCTGAATAAAATGTCTCTATTTACCTGTGAAAAGTGAGGTGCGTAAATGAGTACCAATATTCACTTTCTAATCATCAAAAAACACCAAAAAAACGCCTTATATAACCACTTTTGGCTTGCCAAATTCAATAGCATAGCGAGGTGGGACAGTTCGCCCCGGGTCCCCAGTTAGAAGAGGCCCCCAAAAGGGTGTATGTATAGAAAAGAAGGATTAATTTTTTTCGTTTTCAACTTTATTCGACTAAGAAAAAGTCAAAAAAGGGGGACCCTGACCACACAAACTATATAATATATTGTATAGAGCCCCGTTTGGAGGTACGAACGTTTTCTTTGCTCTCAAAATTTTTTAACAAAAAACATTAATTTATTGAGAAAGTATGGACCCCGATACCTCTAGCTACGCCACTGGCCATATTGTCAAATGAGAGGGCGTCACTCGCAAGCGTCAGTAAGCGTACATTCATGTTTCATTTACGATATGAGTAAAAACCCTCGGTCGGCGTTGCCGGGCTTGACAAATAACCACACATTTTAAGAATTTAGCCTTGAAAAAAAATAATTATAAATAGTAATTTTTAAACATATTTAGCTTATTAGCATATCTAAAAATAAATGAAATATATTAGTTGTTTATTTAAAATGTTATAATACGAAATCCTATAATATAAGCTTGTCCAATAATTACTTGTGGTGAGTAAGTTTAGAGTGGAAAAATTAAATTTAGCAAACCGCATTTTAGCGCTTTTACTGTGATGTATTGATGACAACAGCTCAAACGTAAACAAGCTTGGTCCATATGTCCTTGATATCACTGTTAAATTCTACATGCTCAGAAACCTCCTTTTTCACAACTTCATTTACTCAGCTCAAATGGTTTTAGATATGTACTTTTTACGAAAAATGTGGTGTTTTAATAGTTTAGCAACTAGTCAATTTTAAATTTTAAAGATTTGTGGACGTACTAAATTTAGCCTGTCCAATTTATATATATATATATATAAAAGAAAAACGAAAAACGTAAGTGTAGCACAAAAACTAGGAAACCTCGCAACGGTTCCGAATTTTATAATTGCATCTTAAAAGGTTTAATAGTACTTTATGTAATAAGTGCATAAAGTGATACTTTCTTCTACAAATGGAAAGTTTGACAGCACGAGCCGTTAGGCGAATGCGGCAATCCCATGAGTAAAAAGACACTTTATGTATGTGTTACATACCATATTTTTCCACGACCGTATAAAAATTTCCCAAAATATCATTTTATACATGTCATATCTAAATCTAATAATACATTTATACATGTCATATCTAAATCTAAACAATCTAAACTTATTAATTTTAAATTTTGCAGCACAGCCATTATATTGCAACAAAATAGCCTCCTTATTTTTAAGTGACAATTATCCTCTTCATAACTATGCATTTATTATTTAGTGTTAGAAAATTGCAAATACTTACTTTTTGTAGAAGTAATACTAAAACAGTATACATTCCTTTTTAATTTCTTAGTCGTCCAAATTCATTATAACTGTTAAATTTTATTTTTTTTTTATTAAATTTATTTGCAAACTGTCAAATTTTAAAATTAGTGATACATGAACTAAAAGAAATAATGACGAAATTAAAGGTAACTTGACCGTTTGGTTCAGTTGATGTCGCGTTTACTGTTACATTGCATAAATTGATATTTAAGTTTATTGCAGTAGACAATGAAACAAAACACAAATTCAAAGTGTGAAAAAAGTTTCGAAGTGTTAAAAAAGTTACTTTTTTAACACTTTATGTAGTGTACTAGAATGGGGTACTTTACCTTCATATTTCCGATACGAAAACAGCACTTTTTTAACGGTCGTGGAAAAAAGATATTTAATCGTTGCAGTATTTTTACTATCCCAGGATCTTTGGGTAGATATTAAAAAAAAAGAGAAGGTAAAAACATCTATTTTAAATAAGGAATAATAATAATTAGTCAGATCAAAAGTGAACACTAGGTTGTCATGTATGCTTTTTATATGCTGTAATTTTTTATTAGTTAAAAAATCGTAAATAAAGGGCAGTAAAAACATAATAGGTAGGTAATTGGTGTGGTTCGAAGTCAGTTAAACTGTAGGTGGGGGTGCTTTATAATAGTTATTTGTTGTAGGTTTGTTTAAAGAAAACTTGCTGTATTTACTTGCAGTAAAATATTTTTTGATTTACCTAAAACAAAAAAATCAATAAGATTTGTAGCTATTAACTGAACGACTCACAGACTGTTGATGGGAGGTTGCTGAACGACTAATTACTTTTTTGTTTCATACTAGAACGAAAGTTTTTTAACTTATTAGGCCTTAAGTAACCTCAAGAATTTGTTTAAAGTCTCCTATTGTTTCAAAAAATTTAATCGTAATACACATAAAAGTAAAAATAAATCTATTTGAAATAAATTTATATGTCAACGTGTTTTTTTTTAACCTAAATCTGGCGTTAAAAATATGGGTATTAATGGTAATTTATTCCCTTTAGTCACCTTTAATTATGTTTTTCAAGATCAGATTACTTTGCTTCATTAAAAATATAAAATTCATATACACACATATTTATTTATATCAAACTAAATTTATGTAATGTTATTTACAAATCCGATTTTTGTCGTGTCTTTTAGCTACATGCTATCTACTGGAAAATACTTAATAATGCATACCTGTCACGAAGATTTTATTAATCGTTCTATATGTATTTGAGCTGCCTATGACATTTTATTGAGGTTTATGTAAAGAAACACAAACTGTATTCGTAACCTTTTAAATAACATAAATAAAATATGACTAGGTCTAAATGATTATTTTATTGACTATACAAAAAGTAACAGTTATTTATTAAATAGGTAGTATTATATATATAATACTTTACGCTTAATGCAAATAAAATAAAATTTTTGCACAAAAGTGAATGGCGTAAATTTTTTTGATAGAAATATACGTTTAAAAAATGCATGAGACGTTACTGAACTAAATAAATTAAATGAAGTAAAAGCTAAATAAGCCTCTTGGTTCTTGGAATAACATTGCCCAATTTTATTAAAATTAGATAAGGAATAATAATTATATTAATAAAATACATTATACAGTGCATTTCTTTAACGCCCCCCTTTTTATTTTTGGACGAATCAATTTCAAATAGTAAAACTTTAAAATATAAAACTGATACATAAATACTAATTTTAGAGTGAAATTGACAGATTAAAACTTCAAGATGGCGGCTGGGCGCCACTTTGAAAAAAAGTTAAATAAAAGGAGGATATTGTAGCATACTATTTTAAAGCTCCCGACAAGTACTTTATAACCCTAGAATATAAAGTCAATACCTTCAACACAAAGTGGTGGTACGGTGGTACGTTAAAATTACTTAAATATCTGATTTGGATGGCCATATTTTCGGAACTAAAAAAGTTAGATGTACCTAATGTGGTGTTTTCTTAAAGCTTTGTAATATTTTTAATGGTGTTACTTGTGATAATATACAGGGTTGAAAAAAGTATATATTTTTTATTAAAGCACTTTGTATATTATATTACCATTGAAAAGGTAATTTATTTAATTTTTAAAGTGGCGCCATTTCGTATTACATAAAGTTATTAACTAGGGTTATAAAGTATTCGTCAGGAGCTTTAAAATGATGTGCCACAAAACCCCCGTTTCCATTTAATTTTTTTCCCAAGATGGCACCCAGCCACCATCTTAAAATTTTTATCTGTCAATTTAACTCTAAAATATAGTATTTATGCATCAATTTCATATTCCAGTTTTATTTATTTAAATTGATTCGTTAAAAAATAAAGAAGGGGGACATTAAAGAAATGCCCTGTATAAAAAAATATGTTAAACGGTTTTATTACATTAAAAATGATGTAGGTTATAAACTAAAAGCTACAAAATAATTCGGTATGTTCCAGCTACCAGATTCAACCAATCTTTTGATCAATCTGGGGTATTAATCAGACAAATAATAAAATTCAAGTAGCGTATAACTACTATAATAGATTTTACGTGCCCAACGATTTTATTATTTGTCTAATCAATACCCCAGATTGATAAAAAGATTGGTGCGATCTGGTCTAAAGGTATTTTACCCTTGATAAAAACAATTTTTATTCGGTAAGCAGATGGGTAAAGGTCGCTCATAATTTAAATCCCTGACCTGTGACTATAAGTAAACATGAAGACACACAGTTCTTTAATGACTGATTTAACCGCCAGTTTATTTTATTTTTATTATGTCTATTTTAGTTTTAAAAATTTACTCTTTTACAGAAAACTATATCATGCTTCGAATTTAAAAAAAATGGGAAAAAAGTTAACAAATGATGGGATTAACGGTACAGAACATTTATCTACTCTAAAACAGCCCTACGAAAATAATAAAATTATAAAATTCACATCGTATCATATCGCTTTTTTAGTTTTTCTTTTTAGAATATTTTCCAGCAACTATTGGTGATTATTGTGTGTACCCAAACTAGCCGGCACAAACTAGGCAAACTTCTTCTTTATATGGTCAAGCGTTTTCTACATCAGGGTCGTTCGATCTAAACGATTTTATAATGTTTGCTTGTACATAAGATGCAATTAATGACTAATTAGGACAATTTTTATTTACATATACAAAATTACACCTAAAAACTATCTTAAGTCTCTATATTTCATATACAGACCATCAACGGATGGGGTTTATACGAGGACAAATGAATAAAAAGTTTTTCGATATCTAGGGGTTTTCTAACATAGGCTATTTATATCTGATAATATAACGAATAATTTTCATGCGTAAAGTAGAGAACGCCACCTACACTACTTTACATTTCTCTCAAACCCCCTAACTTTTTTGGGCTACTCTCTACGCGTCATCTAAGAAAACCAGTAAATTGTTCTATGCTTTCCACACAAAAAAAGTGTACTTTATAAGAAGGGCTCTGAGCAACCGTTTTCTAGATATTTGCATTTAGGTGGTTTGCAACCAAAAGTATAGGATGAATACATTAAATCATTCGTTTATTATAAGGCAAATCTGGTTATGGCTAATATGCGGTTTTTAAAAGCATTTTTTGGTTGAACTTACTTACACCCTATATATCATTTAATATCAACTTTTGTACTGATGTTTGGTTAAATGGAAATATTTGACCTTCACAATTCTTCATTTAAATTTAGACCCACTACTTCGGGATCACCCTATATACATATTAAAATACTTAAAAGTGACAATTAAATAAAGACCTAAACGAAAAAAAAGAATGCCCAAAAAAATGTAAGCTATGTTCCAAAGGCTAAATTAAAACATTCCTAAGGTTAAAAGTAGTTTCGGTAATTGTTTACTTATCGGACACCAATTTTGATGGTTTTTGGCATACGGGGGTTTTTGACGAGTTGATCACGAATCTAAAAGAATTTTCGGCGGCAACGTTTCGTTCTAAAGATATTCATCATTATACTTGAAAAGAAAAAGAAACCTAAATTCACCCTTCCCCATTTCTTTTTGCACGATCGCTTGGAAATAATAATTTTTCAAAAGACTATGTATAATAATAAATATAAAACTTTTGCTTTTAAAAACGTCAAATGTCACAACCTAGGTTTACAATGTATCAAATTTAAAACACTAATTATACAAAATCATTAAAAAAAAGTGTTATATTATATTTACCCTTCTTTATCACCACTTAGTAAACTTGATATGAATACAAATAATGCTATTTAAAACAGAATAGGACCGTAAATATTTTTCATGAATAAAATAAATCGGCTTTTCTGCGTTCCCCGTTGGTGTTTTGTAATACCAGTAACGCTATAAAGACAATGGTAACGCGTATTCCGTGTAGTTGTGTTTTTATAGTACGATAAATTTTAGGCAGTAATACTTACTGAGAATACAATTGCTTTCTTGGTGGAAGCAAATATTCTGTTAAAAGATTTTTCTTTAATATCATACTTTCTAGTTACAAAATAGCAATTTATGTAGCTAGTGCATAAAGTGATATTTGTTTTTACAGTTTTACGAATAAAGAGTTTGACAGCACGAGCCCCCAGGCAACGCTGCATATGTTGCATATGACATGTTTTCTACGACTGTAGAACAATTGGCCAAATTAACATACTACATTACACAGGTTTTATTTATTTACACTTTGCATTTAAGTTTAATTTTGTAGCACGGCCATTATATTGCAACAAAAAGTAATGGCCTACTTTTTTTACACTTATGTACCTAGGAATTTAAAAAAGCCGTTTTTTTTGCTCTTTTGGGGTCATCCCACCAGGTCCGACGACCACCCCCGGTGGTGCACTGCAACTTGAAGGCTTATTGTACCTTGACCCCTGTTCCTCCTTCTCATTCACACACCATTCATTCCATAACGGATGGTTGCTGCTCGGTCCGTTCGTTCACCTGTGCAGAACACCGCGTGCCGTTGCCCAAACCGACAACGATGGTTGCCTGTTGTGTTCTAGGCATGCAGAACTTTATAAAAAATAACTGTTTTTCGTAAAATTAATAATAAAAAAGTTTCCCATATGACGCCAACTTAGGTAGACACACTATAGAAACTTTTCTTTAATATAAAAATATTCTCAGTCTTTTATTTTGTTTATGTAAGCTAATTAACACGCATTATTTTAGTAAAAAAATATACCTATATAATATAGCAAGGAATAATGAACACATCAACGGACTGTCATCTTACGTTACGATATTAAAGACAATAAACAAATCGTTATCGTGACCGACGATCTTAATCGAATGATGATTTTGATTCCCATGATGATGTGTGATGCACGACTTCATGTGGGAGTCGCGGGTCAAAATATACCAAATTTATTTTAATAATATTTTGGCAGACTGTTAAAAGCCGGTATTATTTATGAGAAATTATTATTGGTTTCAGGCGCGCAACTAGGGTTTTTATTTTTGTTTTATCTAAAAAATGAGACATGGAACCAAGACCAAACATATACCCGATCTTCTTGGCATAGAAAATAACATTTTGGTAAAGAAAATGTTAATTTTGGAATTTCGAGAAAAATTTCTTTGGTTAGCCTCCCCCAGAGAAAATCAAAACTTTGAAAGGCAAATCCTCCATTTAAATTTTTTTGTTTCGTAAATATAATCAAATTTTATCATTAAAAATATTAAATTTTATGAAATTATCTATATTTTTCAAAAAGCTATAGATAGCTGAATTTTTTCATTTTACAATTTTTTTATGCGAGACTTTTAGCCTCTATTTACAAGAAAAAGACAATTATTTTTGCAAAATTTGAGATTTGTGAATGAAATTTAATTAATGTTATAAAAAATAACCTTTAAAATTTTTGATATTCTCTGAGGACCCATGTTTATATTAACTTTTTTTTCAGAAAAATTGCTCAAAAATACGCTCTAAATTTTCTTGCCGCAATTAGCACATGGTGTGCGTCCCATGTCTCAGTTTTTAGAAATAATTTGAAAATCCTAGTTGCGCCATTGATAAGTTTATTTAGGAACATAAAATGTGCATGTAGAACCAAATTAAAAATTAAAAATAATAAAATTTCAGAGACCAAAAACAGTTAAAAAGCAACTTGTCGTTCATGCTATTTAATTTTTGACAAATAATATGAAACACATTGCATCTGATATTTGGAAAAGTTTTTTTACAGTTGAAAATAATTCTTGTGTATCGTTTTTAACTTGCTCCAACCCCGAACTTACTTTGGTGATTTGTAAAATACCACCATAAACAAATTTGTGAATAACGTCAAGTGTGTATTAAAGAATACTTATAAATAAAACTGAAAACATTTTATGCCTAAACATTTTACAATAGTATTACATTACCAGCATATATTTAAAAGTGTAAAAATAATTTTTTAAAAAATCATGCAAGAAAAATTGCAGCAAAATGGATAAGCTGTTTTAACAATTCAAAAAAGATAACGGGATACTGTTTTTAAATTATTGCATCTTCATCGGTCCTTGACACGTGTGCAAAGTTTCAAAGAAATCGAATAGCTGGAAGTTGGTTAAAATTAGGCTCAAAGATTCCGTTACATAGATAGATAGATAGATAGATGGATAGTTACAACCCAAGTTAATAAAAGCGTGTTAAAAATATTAAATTTTATGAAATTATCTATATTTTTCAAAAAGCTATAGATAGCTGAATTTTTTCCTTTTACAATTTTTTTATGCGAGACTTTTAGCCTCTATTTACAAGAAAAAGACAATTATTTTTGCAAAATTTGAGATTTGTGAATGAAATTTAATTAATGTTATAAAAAAATAACCTATAAAATTTTTGATATTCTCTGAGGGGCTAACCAAAAACTAACTTTTTTTTCAAATTCCAAAATAAAATTTTTCATGACCATAGTGTTTCTTTTACGGCCAATACCATTTGGTAGGGTCCGCGCGTTTAGTAAAGAGGCCACCGACGTCATTATTTTCTGCGCAAAATCTCCTCTGATTCCCTCATCCCGTATTTAAAATGTTATTTATTTTTTTTAAATAAATCTTTAAAATGCCTACTTCCTAGGTAACGATACGAAGCCCTCGAAACTGCGATTGAAAGAGAGTTACAGAAGATTTCGCATAGATATATATATATATATATATATATATATATATATATATATATATATATATATTATATATATATATATGCGCCCTTGATAAGTTTATTTGGGAACATAAAATGTGCATGTAGTACCAAATTAAAGAATTAAAAATAATAACATTTCAGAGACCAAAAACAGTTAAAAAGCAACTTGTCGTTCATGCTATTATAATAATATGAAACACATTGCATCTGATATTTGGAAAAGTTTTTTTACAGTTGAAAATAATTTTTATGTATCGTTTTTAACTTCCTCCAACCCCGAAATTATTTTGGTGATTTGTAAAATACCACCATAAACAAATTTGTGAATAACGTCAAGTGTGTATTAAAGAATCCTTATAAATAAAACTGAAAAATTCATTTTATGCTTAAACATTTTACAATAGTATTACATTAGCAGCATATATTTAAAAGTGTAAAAATAATTAAAAAAACATGCAAGAAAAATTGGTTTTCTTGTATAGCTGTTTTTACAGTTTGAAAGTTTTGTTGCATGACATTTTCTTGTTGCAATTTTTGCAGTTTGAAATTTATTGATGCAAGTGGTTTTGACAATAAGGTGTACCAACTTACCTAAATTGAAAAACAACTATTTTACAATTTTATAAAATTTTTAAGGAAGAAATAAATTCACAAATGATTTTTTTTGTTATTTACAAATATTTTTTAAACAACACTCGACGCCTATCTAGGTTAAGTTTTTTGTCTAGTGATATTTTTTTGAGGATGATAGATTAAAAATCACTAAAATATATACCAAAATTGCAGGATTGTTGCAAAAAAATATCGCGATTTATATTCTTCTTGCATGAAAGAAAAATAGCAGCAAGTTTAAAAACAGAAAAATGCACGTGCGCAGATAATTGCAGCAAAAAAACTTTTATAAAAGTAATCTTTTAAACTGTTAAAACAGTTGGCTAACTTGCAAGATAGATTTAATAACTATTATTATCATAACATAGTACAAAATTAAGAAAAAAAACCATTAAAATTATTAATTATTTTAATGTTAGCGTTAAAAAAATTGCACCGCTTCGATAAGTATGGGTTATCCTGGATTAACTCTGGACTCTAGACTAAACTTAAAATTTTATCTGCATCGCCATCTTGGATTAAATTTAAAACCTTGGTAAAATAGCAAACCGACTTTCATCATAATAAGGCTAGTTTTTCGCATGTATTTCTTATTGGAGAAATTTAAGCTCCAATATGCAATTTTATATCCATCCTAAGGCCTATCGCAAAATAGGAGTTGTTTTAAAATCACGTAATAGATAGGGGTAGTTTTTGTAGAGTGACCTCATCATATAAAAATGTTACATTATTAAGTAAACTCAATCTGGCCTCATCGCTCTTCGAATTTACCATAAATTTATTACTCACGCAAAAAAATAAAAAAACATCATCGTCAAGATTGGAAGTATTAACACAGCGAAGAACGTTTAACTGGTTTTACCAAAAATGCTCTTAACTTTGATATTGTTTATAGAAAAAAATATAAAAATAGTATTTCTCAAAAAATCAATTTTACAAGCAATTCTAAGCCAAAACATATACTACATGCTATACCTATCTTAATGAGTTTTCGGGCAAACTGATCTTCGAGAATGTCATGTTACTTGCCATTTTTATCGATTTGTTAAACAACTAGTAGAAAAGCCTAATAAGATTTTTTAAACATATTTAATAAAACTTACATCCTATCTACGATAAAGTTCAATTTCCGATTTTACCGGCACTGCCACAGAAATTGAGTTTTGGCAGAAAAGAACTTTAATAATGCAAAAAGAAACCACTTCCTTAAGACTCAAAAAGTGTTCAATCTTTTTATTAGTAAAATCCCATCTCTAAAGTAAATAGTTATATTCATAGAAAAACACAAAAAAAATATATATATTTTCTTTGCTATTTTTAAGGCAGTCTAGGGTTTTACCATTGATATCCTAAAAATTATTAGGTTTAGAAATAGGATATTTTTATTAAAAAAATCAAGAAATAAGTAAATTTAGGGCTTAAGGTAGTGGTTTCCATTTGTATTACGAAAGTTATTTACCACTAAAAGTCAATTTCTGTGCCACTTCCGGTGAATATAAGAATTATGAAATGTATTTAAAATGGCTGTTAACATGACATTTTCCAACGCAATTTCGCAATCTCTGAAAACCTATTAAGGCATGTGGTACATGTATTTGTTTAGAACTGCCTATAGAGTCTAATTTTGGAGAAATACACAGGGCGTTCTATTTAAAATGGCAATGTTGACTAAAAAAATTCAAAATTGTATACAGACTGTCCACAGATAAGGTGTACAAGTGGACAAATGGATACAAAATTAAATTTTTTGAGAAAAAAAATTATTAAAAAAAAAATTACTTGTTGAAAAGTACAGGCTTTGCAAAAACTTTAAAAACATGATTTTACTACCTTTATTTACATAAGTATCATTTTTAAGCAAAATGCTATTTAAAAAATTATTTAAAATAAACTTTTTAATTGATAAAAAATTATTATACTCTATAATTTGGCAATAACGCCTTGTTTACATTCGTTTAAGCTGGAAAATTGGGGAAAAGCGGGTATTTGAAAAGCCAATTATGAAAGTTTTTAGGCTAATTAATCAGAAGAATTTAAAATAAGTAATTTTTAACAACATCAAAATAAGTTTTATAAAACCTTGTGATACTCACGTAAAATAAATAAAGTTATTAAAAATGCTATTCTAAATAAATTTTTTAAATTAAATTTTGTTTAACAATAAAAAATAGAGGAATTTACTATTGAAGAAAAATAATGTTTTTTAAGGTTTTAAGCACCCTGTATACAAAATCAACATCTCTTCAAGAATATTATTTTTTGACAAGCACAAATTATATCAAGAATAACTTTCTCGAAAAATACATTTTTTAAAATCTATTTGTCCCATTCGTGTATTGTCTGTACAACTCTTCTGAAAAAAGCTTGCTAGAAATTTAGTGGGCACCCGGTATGGAGAGGATTAAATAAAAAACAGAAGCAACTGATTATTAAAGGGACAAAAATAATTAATTAGCAAACTATTTCCATAAAAAATACTTACCTGGCTATTTTGCACACCATCAGCAAAAGCAATCAAGGCGAGTCTATCAGGGTGTTGTAATAAAATAGCATGATCATTTCCAATGTCAGGGGAACGTCTGGTAATGGAACTTGTAGGAGGGTTTGGAATTGCCACAGCCCTCGCAGAGTGCCTTACGTTTCTTGCAGGCAACTACCAGACACGCGAGAAGAAGAATCCCCAGAACGGCTGCACCAGTTGCACTGGATATTAGAATTGCGTTGATGTTATTTAGCTCAACTACAAAATTTTTTAAATATTAGATAAAACACTAAAAGTTTAGTACAGGAAATACACATAGGTGCAGTATGACGTAACGAACCTAAAAACACAACACTTAAAAATGAGGCGAAGGATAGTGTCGCCATTTTTTGAAAACCCGTTTGGGCTTGTATCTCGGTAACCGTGTACTTGAGGTTTACGATTATAAGGACCTTTATTATACATATTAGATAATTAAATTTTCTATCTTTTTTGTACAACAATATTTTTCCTATCAATAACCGTTCACGATTAATAAGACTATGACTGTTTGTTTATTTACTTTTTAACCGATATCTTCCCTAATCATTGCTTAAACAATAAATAAAATTGCTAATAACTAAACTTTTAAATCGATAAATTTTCTACAATTTTTATTTTAAACTTTTTTTCTCTAAAATTAATATTTTCGACGTTATAACGCTTTCATTTCAAAAATCGTGTGCCTGGGCGGTTAACGTGAGCTTGGCTTGAACACTCCATTAAACATCTGGCCAGGTTTTTACGCTATGCATACGTTCTTATTAACCTTGCACTCAGTAGTACAACATTGAACGCGTTGTACTTCGAGAACATCAATTTCAGGAAAAAATTAAAAGTTGTAGAAAATCTATCGATTTAAAAGTTTAATTATAAGTAATTTATTATTTAAACAATTATTAAAAGAGATATCGGTAAAAAAGTCAATAAACAATATAATCTTATAAATCGTGAACGGTAAGTGATACGAAAAAATTATTGAACAAAAAAGATAGGAAATTTAATTATATATAATAAAGGTAATTATAAATGTGGGCCTCTTACGAAGCTACAGACCCAAACGGTTTCTCGCAAAATGTCGGCACTTCCATTCGCCTTATTGGTAAGTATTTTGTGTTTTATAAGTTTATTACGTCATACTGCAGCTATCTGTAAACAAAAATTACTTCTGCCGAATTATGCATTATGAACATGAGTAACTCGCTCCACATTACCTGTACAAGTAAAACAAAGTTATATTACAAAAGCCCAACTAGGGGGTTTTAGATTCTAGAAATACTAAGGATAAAAGAACGAACGAATTGAGAAGTTTGGGACCAGTCCAGTTGCACCGTAAAGGAAAGCATATGTGTGATACTACGAGTTTCTCTGTTGGTAGCTTCAACTGAGAGAATTATACTGAACAATTCCTTGGAGCAGATATCGTGCTGTGCCACTAAAAAGGCAATAGATCGCCTAAAGCCTTTCAGTAAGCAAAATATTAATAATAAAGCGAACAGCTCTTCTTTGAATGGAAATATGAATACTAAAGGGTTGACAGGAAACCCATTTCCAAGATATGAGAACAATATTTCCGAAAGGGTAGAGTTTGTGATACATACAAGGTGTTTAAATTAAAAGGGTAAAAATACTTTTTGGCTTTAAAGAAAAATTCGAGATTTTAAAGTGTAGTGGCTATAGATATAATTTGGTTATGCCAGTTGGGATTATTCTTAAATGTGACGCCTACAAGATTGAATGTGTCCTTGCTCTGCAGAACCTGGCCGCTCATAAATAGGGAATGAGTATTGGGATGACCTTTTTCGCGACAAGCAACATAATTGTATTTTGTAAATTCTGTGAAAAATATATCTGCATCGTCCTGCGTTTATTTTTCAAGTGAGGCTCAGAGAGTGTTCTGAGTACCCGAAAACTAAACTGAAGGATACCATCGTTAGCAAACCTATGAATAGGATTAGTTGTGGAAGAGAAAGCTTCGTTGAAGTGAAATAAATTTGGTGCCAAACCTGAGACCAGAGGCACCCCAACATTAACTTGGTGAAAGCTTAAAGAGTATATACGACGAAGGTTTAATGAAAAGCGCATCATGCCAGACCTGGTCACCAAGTTTTGGATATATTAAGTGCAACGATCTGGGATTCACCTAGAAATTTAAGATACTTATGTCAGTGTATCAGCGGTGGGGTGGATAAGTGAATTTTCAGTAGGGTAATGCTCGTTATATCTGTCTATCGCATTATTAATATGTGATCCTAAAGAGGATTAAACATTTTATTTCAAAAAATTGTATAAAAGACACATCGCGGATAATAATTTGGAAATATAAATATGTTTTTAAGTATTTCTAGAAGAAGTAACTCTACCCTCTGTACCCCCTAACATACGCCAGTTTTATCAGAATAAGTATGCACTAACGTACAAACTAAAATGTTCACCTTCAAATGTTCAGCGCAGAAAACAATTTTATTATAAGTTTTTCTTGTAAGTAAAGAAGCTTCGAGATTTAAAACTTATTTTTAATAATAAACAACTTTTTTCATAATAATCTACATTAATATTATTAAAAATTCAGGTACTTTACTCGTGACCAAATATCATTTTTTTGTCAAAACACGTAGGTGACTCCGACTTCCGACGATCTTTTTGTTGGATAAACACCAAAAGAAAATCTAGAAAGAATGGGACCGCTTCGGTCCTGGTCCCGGAGTATAGCGAACTGACCTTGTTCAGCCCTATTGACCCCTATGAACTGCTAGGTCGCCTGAAACAAAATAAAGAAAAAACCCTCAAAAAAACAAAAGATTCTAATAAAAAATCGACGTTTTGGTGGCAGACTTGCTACCTATAAAAGATAAAATTAAGTTAAAAATAAAAATAAAAAATTAATTAATATTTAAGTTAATTTTTAATTTAAATTTTAACTTAATTTTATCTTGACAACGGTGTGCAGACTTGTCACCAAAACGTTGATATTAATTAGAATTTTCGGGTTTTTGGGGGTTATTTCTTAATTTTGTTTCAGGCGACCGGCCAGCTCATAGGGGCCAATAGGACTGAACTGGGTCAGCTTTGCTATACCCTGTCCCATTTTTTCTAAATTGACTTTTGGAGTGTACCCCACAAAAAGACCATTGAATAAATGACTCCGCCTAACCAATATAGAGCATATTTAATATCTGATTATTTGTTTTAGGTTCTCAACTACTATGCTAAACTATTTATAAAGGATATTTTTTTCTATAATTTATAATAAAAAGAATGCCCCTACTTACGTAAACATACTGCAATACACATAAATACTTACTAAAATAGTTATCCTTAGTCCTAAGACAAGTAGGCCACAATTCAGATGGTTCCCAACATCCATTTGGTTGACAACTAATAACAGAGCTTCCATCCAGGATGTACCCTTTAAGACATTCGAAGGTAATTTGTGCATTTATTGGGAAAAAGGGAGTCCGCTGGAATCATAGCTGGGATCAAAATTACGATTTATTACCACGGCATACGGGATTGCCGGTGGTGCCTTGCACATATGGACTTCGACTGAAACCAAAATTTAGAAATCAAAACCAGTTATTGTTGGGTATACACGGTGTCCCAAAAAGTGTGGTCATGAATGAGAGGTGGATAAAGTGAGTCAAAATGATGTTAGTACTTCATATAAAAAAGCTCTATGGTTAGAATTAAAAAAAAACTAATTTTAATTTTATTTTTGGAACTGTTGCCACAGTACCAATAATAATTGAGCAATTAAATAACCCCATAGTAATGCTTCCTTTCATAGGTAAACGGCTGTTCAGTAAGTCGGAATTATGCAGGGTAAGACGATTTTTTTTTAATTTAATGGGTGCTCTTTAAACACAGGTGACAAATTTGACATTTTGCTTTGACCGTTTGACTTTATCATTTTTGTATAAAAAGGTATACTTTATTTGAATCTATATCTTGGACCGCTTTTTATGAAATCGCATTTCAAATCCAGACAGAGTTTTACCAACATTTTGCATCTAATAAAAAATCTATTTTTGTTAAAGAAAATTATTAAAATGTGGTAAAATTATAAAATACAGTCTTTATCTGTTTTCTAAAGTGTAAGACGTTAAAAAACAGAATTTTTATAATTTTTCCATATTTTATATAATTATAGTTAGTTAGAGAGTGCATAAGATTAGAGACACCCCACATTAAACCGACATACAAAATTATTCAATACAAACGTATTCAACCAAAAAGTTGTTGTTTTTTTTCGAAAAGGCTTCAAATTATCGATATAAAAGGAGTATCCTTTTAAGCTAAGGGTCAAAGCTACTTAAAAATACTGCTATTATTTTATAATAATGGGTGTAAAAATAAATTAGCATCATTGCCCTTGGCGACCTAAAAAATGGCAAATCATTTTAAGCTGCTTAGTAAAAGTAATATACTAATATTTATTGTATTAAAAAATATATTTAATTATAAAACGTACTATAAAATTTAAAAAAAAACATTTCCAGCGGCGTCCTTTAAGGGCACATATTTTTAAAGAGGGGTTATTAAAAAATAATTATAGAAACTAATATTTTATGTGTACCCGATACGCCCCTACGTATAAAGGTTACATTATAGAAGGAACAGTTTAAAAATGTAAATTCGGTGCTCTTTGATAAGAAAAAAAATCTTAAAAAGTTTAAAGCAAATAAATCGGCATGCTTGTCTTCGCGGCCGCCTTTGCTATATTTCTTTTATGATATGCCGGTTGATGCAGCTGGTCATCGCACTATGGCATAGAAATTAATTTTTTGGTCAAAATTCTGAAACTTACCAATCTAACTTAAAATGAGGTGCTTTTTTACTGGAAAAATATTATAAATGATTACAAATGCTTTTTGGAAACCTAAAACTTATTATATGTCATTATAAATTTACACCCCCTTAACATTATTATTTTTTTATTGTACAAAATAAACTAAAATGTCAGCTTGTTTGGTTAATTCGGTAGTATTCTAATCAGTAATCCCATGATTATTATCTAATATGATATACAGGGTACAACAATAGGTATGATTTTTTTAAATGGAATACCCGGAATATTTATATCACCACCAAAATAATCTTTTAAAATGCTTTTAAAAAATACTACATTTTATGTGTCTATCTCAATTAGTTTCGGAAATATGACCATACAAATCAGAAAAATAATTTCAATTTTAAAAAGAAGGGTAATAGAGATACATCTTTACAACTTTTTTATTTTTTAACGTATAAAATAAATAAAAAAAAAACACTGTTTTGTTGGGTAGATTCTGTAGAATCCATATCTTTCATCAGAATGCTTTTATCTTTTAGGATATACAGTGTAGGACAAAAAATATAAAATTTTAAAATGGAAACCTTGTAAATTATAAAAAAATCTTGTATCTGTCCTTACACTCAGAAGTAGCAAAAAGTAGGAAGGCAATTGTAAGTACAAAAACTGATAAAGAAAAAGGTAAAAACAATCTGTGAGAAAAGTAGCGAGACTGCATCGGAGACACAACAATAGCTCTTATTATTTAAACTCTTTTACTTTTTTTAGTAAACAAGGCTAATAATAAACTAAGTAGATTAAATGTTGTATATTTATGTTTACTTAAAATACATTTTCAAGTTTCTTATTACCCCAATAGAAGTCGTCATATCCTTTTATAATTTTGCGTACATGTAGTTTGGAGTATCTACTTTGAAATACACAGCATGAGCCATTAAAATTTCGAAGTTACTTTTTGGCCAAAATAATGGATTTCTATCCCATAGTGTATCGGCGCGTCGTTATAAAGGATAGCGGCGCCTTTGTATAAAATAGTCCGATTTGCGCTTTTAAAATATTCTTACTATACCTTCTATGCAAACGCATTGTCAGGACGTAAGGCGCGTCCTACATTTCATGGGTAACGGGACTAACTAACGCTGCCTCATTATTAACGAATGATTTACTGTATACTTTAATCCATACAGTTTTTGGTTGCACGTTGCAATAAACCACTTAAATGAAAATATCTTAAAATCGGTTGCTTAGAGCAATTCCACTTAACCTATAAGCAAATTAAGCTCTTTAAATTTTTTTGTAAAAAATAGTTATTTTTAAAAAGTTTTAGCAACAATTTTTTTCTTTGCTCGTTTTAAGATAATATTTTTTTCACTTTGATACCCTGTATCTTCTTTACTATCAACTTTTGGATATGGGTATGATTAGTTCAATCTTTTTTTGGCATAAGGAACCTGTGGTTTTTCTGTGTGGGGTACCGTTAGTAAGCAGACACCCTGTATAGGTATTAGTTAAAATACTTACCACACTGAGGATATACACCAACCCATTTTCCACTCTTGCAATAAAACTTCGATGTTTGGCAGGGTGATAAGGAATTCTGGTAATTTGATTGACATCCAACTTCAACAGTTGTAGCTGAAATAGAGCCAATTTCTATTCTAGCGTGTGCCTTTGGATCTAAGAGTGGTATTGAAGCACAAGCAATTGTCGGAAATAAATCTGAAATAATAAAAAATGTTTCTTGTAAAATAGGTTATAATTACTCATAGTTTGCCAGATTAAATCCAATGAAATACAGGGTGGCCATTTGAAAATGAAAATTTAAAAATTTATACAGAATCAGCTTAACAAGATAACACATATGCAATGTGAGAAAAAGAAACAGTCTGACGTGAATACCTTCTTGTAAACATTTCTCATTGGATGACGATTAGTCATCCTTTTTTGTTGCTTTAGTGGCCGGAATCCCAATACCTCCTGGCTTAACCAGTATATGCTTATGTAAGTTATTACAAAATATACAGGGTATTTTATTATTTGTGAATAGGTAGCATATCTCAGCATTTTAAGCGATTTATACAATATTTAAGATTTGCTTCACTAACCCAATTTATATTTTTAGGGACTTTCTTTTATAAAACCACACCACAAAGAATCACCCTTCAAAAATACCATAGTTAGGAAATATCCTGTTAATGCATATGAAGCACTATGCCAGGGATGGCGAACCAATGGTACGCGAGGTAAAATTTTTGGCACGCGAGTTTGTTGATGTTTCTTTTTTTAAGTAAAAATTACACAGCGGCCGGAAGGGGCAAGGATGGAAGACCTTTTTTGCTTTTCAATTTTTACCTCATTCTGAAAAGTATTTTATCACTTCATAGGACGCCTAGGACATCATTTGAAAGTTTTAAGTTGAGGGTCTTTTTTTTCTTCAAATTTTTTACTTCTGAATTAAAAGTATTTCATGGCAAGCGTAGGACATCATTTTACATTTTTGTACAAAAATGGCATGTTGATACGAAAAGGTTCGCCATTCCTGCACTATGCGATGTCTAAAGTTTTTATTAACGCAATTTTTCTTTTGGGTCAATTATTCAAAGAAACTGTCTTTATATCTTCCTTAGAAGAATCAACAAGCCAATGTGTGTAATCTCTCCGCTAGAACGGAATGTCCCTTGTGGTTACGCACATTCCTCTGCACGCAGTAAATTATTTCTCGTTAACAGTTTTCCGGAACCACGAGTGATTTATGGCAAGACCGATAATTATGGGTCACAAACGAGCGCCATTCGCACCGGCACTTCTTATCTAGGAAATTGAATTGGCCTGTTGTTTTCTTGTATCGTAAAATGGTAATAGCAGGTGCCTTTTTGCCAGGTTCGCAGCCACTTCTCATAAAACTAAATAAAAAAACATGATTATTGCTCAAGACGAGTCGAGAAGTTTCCTCGAACCACCCGCGGTGCCAATTAGCTTTAAATAAACACAAACTAATAGCTTCCATTTTTTATAGGATTTACAGATAAACAATTCAAATTTCGTATTGACGTTAATATACGGTGTATTTCTTAACTACGGTTAAGTTTGGGAGGTGATTTCTAGTTTTTTATGAAAAAAGTTTCTATTTACAAAATATGCCCGGACTTGCTTTATTTTTGGGATGCAGATATTTAAAGGTTTTAAAATAATTCGGTATTTTATAAATCTCTTAAAAGCCTTTTAACTAATTTAGTAGTTTGATACATTAAATCATTGTAATAACGCGCTTGTAAGGTTATGCCTAGATTAAGATTATTGTGTCTAATGGTTACTGGCATCTCAGTGGGCTCCACAGCCAATATTATTGGAAAAAAGTACCCCACTGAAGGTAATATACAGAGCGGGTTATACCTATAAATATGAAAAATAACCAAAAAGTAAAGTAGGTTTATTTTTAAAAATGAAGCACAATAGCACAGATTACGCCAACTAGGGTTTTATTCTACAGGGTGTAATTTAATTAATGGCTAAAAATACAGAGTATGATTCCTTAGCTTATTTTAGGAAGAAAAGTTTATATGAACATATGTCCAAAACGTCTTAAGTCTTGAGATATAGGGAGTTAAAAATTCAAAAAAAAATATTATTTTTATTATCCCAACTATTCTTTACCCAATTTTGTTTTAATTTGCCAATATCAATCATGAAATTAAGGGGTAATTTATCACTAACTTATTATCATTTAATAAGCCCAGTGGCGTCTCGAGAGGCAACTGAAAGAATATTTCCAACAAAAAAACGGTACGCCACTGATTGTGTAAATGTGTATAAAATTTTTGTGCTTTCTTTAGATGAGGCAAATAAAAATGCTGCTTTTATGTCTCATAATTTTTTCGTACGTTGTTTAGTTTAAGAGTAAAAAATTAAGTTCACTTAATTGCATATTTTTAGACGATAAAAGAAGCATTGCGGGATCTTTTTTAATTAGATTTTATAATTTTTAATTAGCAATTATGTAACAAAAATAATAAATACTTATTTAAATAAGGTTTATAACCCGTATAACAGTTTTTACTAAAATAACTGTTTTCGAAATTTTTTGACAAACATATGTTCATATAGACTTTTCTCTCTAAAATAAGCTAGGAAATCATACCCTGTATTTTTAGCCATCAATTAAATTACACCCTGTAGATAGTAAGCAGATATTGGCATGTGAACGACCTTTGTGTTGTGTGTTCATAATTAAAAACCATTTTTTTTAATTAGCTACTTTATAATGACTATTTAAAAAAGTTTCCGTGTCTAGTGTAAAAATATGAAATACCATTTTTTTGTTTAATGGTCCAAATTCAAACTTTTACATAAAATACAATTCTCTACAATATTTATTTTTACTTTTTGGCCCTATTTTTAAAAATAAAAGTACTTTACTCTTAAGTAATTTTACATTATTATAGTTATAACTCGTCCCCGTATTTTGCCGATTGGGAAAATGTTTGTATTTTTTAGTTTTGGATCACGCGACTAGTTTTCCCTGTAACACCTCTCCTGGATCCTAATTCTCGAGCGTAAGAGAACGGACTCGATCACATCGCCAAAATGAACGTTCACTTCCCGGGCTGTTTTCATTATAGTCGCGTGATGGGAGCAGTCGTTTGCGTTCAAGAATACCTATTTATGCTTTTCGAGAGAACTCCGCTCACGTTCTCATGAGAACGCTGTTCCCCAGTTTCAAGAATAAGAACCCTGGGAGACACTGTAAGTATACCATCAAACAAAACATATACTATGTAGAGAGTACTGCTGACATAGAATATTGCCGTTACAGTCTTAACCGAAAAGTATAATAAATTCAAGAGTCCTAAATAAAAACCTTGATACTATCCTCATAACACATAATACAAAATTCATAGGCCACCACAGTTATATTTCAAAAGTACAAGAAATCAGAACTGGACCCATAATGTTAATAAGGTTTATTTGGGACCACCTATGTAGATAAGGTATGGTAAGCGGCGAAATCAAAGGTGACGGTAGATAACTAGCAAAATAAAAGATTTAAAAACATAACCGATAAGGCGAGGGTGGACTAAACAAGTTGTGAGTATTTTTTTTCAATTTGATTTAGATGTCTTCCGCGATATGTAGTTACGTCATAATGTACCCACATAATGAGAAAAATGAGAGAGAGAGAATATAAATCAAGTGATAGAATACGGAAATCATTTGCTAGTGTTATCTAGCTACAAGTTTCGCTATACAGGGTGGCCGCCGAGGTATCCAAAATACTTTGTATATGAGCTCTATGACTAATTTTAAGCAAAAATTATATTATTTACCTTTGCGAATTCCTAACTTTTCTCGAATTATTTGGGTTTGAAGTTACCAAGACTTAAATTCTTGAGTAATAAAATAACATTGTTGCAACTAGTTTGCATAGGTAATGTAATACTTAGCAATTTGAGTTGTAATAATGATTGTTTGTTCGTTAACTGTCATCATTGACAGCTGTTGGTTATTTTTTTCGCATAACGTGTGTTAAAATCATGCCTATAT